>CAOKZL010003519.1:0-90626 GCA_948472985.1 Iguana delicatissima | reverse complement strand
TTCTCATCAAACTGTATCATGCTTGAGTAGTGATGAAGAACTTACCTTCTTACAAAGAAATTGCAATTTGCCTTCTTACAAAATCACATCTCTTGGGAAATTTCTTTGTCTGACCAACAAAGAATCCAATCTATATACTTTATCTAATTCATAACAAAAAAAATCTTTTCTTTGTATTTATGAAAAATCAGCCAGGATTTCAATCACTCTTCCATAAATATTTTCATTTTGGATCTCTTTTATGCTCCTTATTCTAAGGTATCTTTTTCTTTCTTTCAACTCAAGTGATGTCATTGCACCCAAATATTTATCTTGATCTATAGTTAATTTCTCAGTGACTTCTTCCAATTTCTGTATAGATCTATTCTCTTATTTATCTGTCCCATCTCAGTATTTATTTGAGTCAAAGAAAGTCTTATATTCTTAAGTTCAACTTTCACATCCTTTTTGATATCCTTCCTCATTTCACTCATATCTGCTCTCAATTGACTTATCTCTTCCTTCATTCATCTTATCTCTTTCAAACTCTGCTGACTTGATTCAGTTTCCTTTATTTGTTCAACTGATTTCTGTTTTGTTCCTGTGCTGCCTGCATCTGCTTTCTAGATTGCATTTTGACAGCTGTCAAACTGAAAATAAGTCTTTTAGCTGTAGTTTTCTCCTTATCCACTAGATGCCTGTATGCTTCAGCAGTCAGTTCCTTCTAGCCAAGTGTTAATAGATGCTTTCCCAGAAGGTGAAAGTTAGTCCATTTGAAGCTTAATAAAGGTTCACTTTGTGCTATTGAAATAACTGTGACTTTGGGCCTTATCTTCCAGTGCTTAATTAAAAATTTAGTAGCCTCTCCAGTCTAATTAAGTGAATAATGTCTATTTAAAATTGTCCATGCACAAACAACTTCTCACCATTTTTTTCCCTTTTAAACTCAGGCCATTTCTGCACTACACTGTTACAGTGCTATTATTCTACTTTCAACCTTCTGTAGAATTCTGGGGTTTGTAGTTTCCTGAGGCCAAAGAGCTCTCTGGCTGAGAATTCTAAAGGCCCCTACCTAAACTGCAAACCCCAGAATTCCATAGAATATTGGAAGTGGAATAATAGCATTATAACAGTGCAGTGCAGAAATGGCCTCAGTTCTAGTGCAGGAGGCATGGTATTTGTTATCAGCAAATTAGAAATTAAACATCTCACACAAATCTTGCAGATGTATAAATGATGGTGTTAGTTGTAACCTCCTCTGAGTGATTTCCTTAAATGTTTAATTTGTATTCCTCGAAGGTTAAGAAAGTTGAGTATGCAATGTTAGGACTGCATAGCAGTAGCTATAAAACTATGGGTTTTGATGTTGTCCCACTACCATCCAGTCCACCCCTGCTTCCAGAGATCCCTTCTTTGTCCTAAACGCTTGGATCAGAGATCTAGATCACTGTCTCACATACCCAAGAGACAATTCCAGCCAGTTTCTAATGTCCCAAACTAGCTCCTACCATGTCCAGAAGAGCTCTCTAAGGGACAAAGCAACTCACTGCCATTCCAACCCAGAAGTCCCTTCTGAGGAATAACTTATGAGTAGTTGGGAAAGGAGGAAGGAATCCCTGCTCTTACCTCCCTAAATGCCAATTCACAATCCAAGAAGGTTTAGCAAATCAAGTAGAAAAGGGAATTCTTACAAAATGTTGCTAATATAGAAGTAAGACAGCATTTTATCTATCCATTTGCAGAACATCGGTCTCAAGGTTTTCACCAACTCTACTCTAAGGAAGCCTGTTGTATGCCAAAGTGACTATGAATGCAAGAAAATTTCCTCTGATGATGAGCCTCCTATTGATTATCTTGGTGGGTATCAAGATAGGAGATTAATTAAAGCTCTACTGGCTATGAATGATAAGAATAGGACCAGCACCCACACAATTATACTTCTTCAGGAATAGAACAGAATAGATGCCAAGGCCAGGTGAGACAAGTCTATCTGGAACACCAACACAGAAGTTCTAGGATATTTAAAGTAAAATCAACTCCAAGATGTCTGCTGAAGGTTTCAAAGTAGAAGGCAAATCTAACATCTGCAAATTTTGAAGATTTGTTGTTCAGTGGTATCCACCCATTCTTCTATATTGATGTAAAAGCACATTTTAGTTTCCAAAAGGAAGACGCTCTCCATAAGTTTAACAAAATTCTTACTTGATGCAGTTTATTACAACATTCAGTACATTCTGGGCTTAATATTCAGTGAAAAATTCTTGAAAAAATATTAAACTTTTCCAATCCCACTTCTTCATTTTCTAGATTTCATTATGACTTTACTGTGTTTTCCCATAGGAAAGGGTGTTGCTTTTGCTGGCTCTGCTGAAAGAGTGATAGAGACAGTGAGAACACAATTTCCTGAAACCTGGATTTGGGATCTATTTTCAGTCAAGTGAGTCTTTCTTCCACTCTTAATTATTATTTTTAATATCCAATTCAAGGGATATTCATTTGCTTCCTGTCTCCACAGAAAACTTCTTCTATTATGAATATAATCTCTCAGTGTCCTTTACCTGGAAAATTAGTTCTAATGTAATCACTTCATTATTATTTTTAAATGCTAGGGTTTTTTTTACACATTTGTGGGACTTATTAAGAAAACTCTTCAGATGCCTAGATTTTGAAAAAGTAAACTTGAAAGCTGCTGGTGGTAGCAGCAGTAGTTTTCAGGGACAAATCCAGTCACTATGTCTTACTTTGAGAGATCTTCAAAGATCTAGAGTGGATATATCCACTCTCTTACTAGGTGGTTCTTATCCTCTCTGATATATGATTAAATGGATGACATTAGTAACAAAGGTAAACTGCAGTGGCAAATGGCTTCAGAAGACTTCTACATTTGCCTCCTTTTCTTTTGCAGTTCTAGTGGGATGGCCAGTCTTTCATACACTGTACCTGACACCATCACTGAATGGGAAGCCAGTGCGTTCTGTCTGGAAGAAAATGATGGCTTTGGCATGTCAAGGCCTACCTCTCTGAGAGCTTTCCAGCCATTCTTTGTTGGTCTGACACTACCCTACTCCACTATTCAAGGGGAAGAATTCCTCCTCAAAGCTAATGTCTTCAATCACCTGGACTCCTGCATTGAGGTAAAATGTATTCAAGTGTCTCCAGTTGCTATTCTTACAACAGTTATATTGTATGACACTCTATGACTTAGAAATAGGGTTCCCATCAACCACATCTGCTACACAGCAAAATACAGACCAAACGCTAGGGGGTCTATCTGCTGTGATTATGGCTGGCATGCACTACTCTTCTTCTTCCCTCCTAACCAGTGAAGCAGAGCAATCTCAAATCATGCCTCAAGTGCTTGTATTGTTGAAAGTAGAAACAGTGGGTGTCAGCCACACTTGAAACAAATGGATCCCAGCCTGAGAGCATTTTACTGCATGCCAAATGCCCCAGAATTGATCTGTTGTGAGTGTTATTTGTTCCTCAGATGCCAGCTTCATTTGCAACAGAGTGATCCCAGGGTATTTAGTATGGAGCAAAATGGCTTCACACAGGGTCTATCTGTTGTTAGCACAGCTGGTACCCACTCTTCCTAATATTAGCTCTACAGGTGACCAAGAGTGGAGCATTTGAGGTAAGCATACATAATACCTAACTGAAGTTTTGCAACTGAAGGCCTCTCAAGAGATTTCCAGGCTCTCACAAGATCTCAGATCTCATGGGAGCCTGAAACTCTCTCAGGAGGTCCTCTTCTCATGAGATTTTAAGTGGACTTTATATAGGCATGCGTCATATGCATCATCCAGTCATGAGCTGGCTGGGCTATAGAGAGAGTTGTACCATATTAGAATCAGAAAAGTCAGGCAACCCTACTTATAAATGCTGGGCAACAGTAATAAAATAAATATTACTAGGCAATTTATCCACATATCAGGAGTTACACAATATAGGAGAAATATAGAAGAAGAGGAAGAGGAAGAAGAAGAAGGAGGATGCTTAGAAGAAGGATGCTTAAATATAGGAGGAGGAGGCTTAAATACATGTGTCAAGACTTCTGGAACAAAAATAAGTTAATCCAATAAAAACAACAAATGGAAATTAAGTCCATATTTCTGTAATTTATAATATGTATATGTATTATATATATATAATATGTAATAAGCATTTCCTTATGCCTCTCATTCAGTAGGAAAGTAAATTTAATTTATCTTGTTCAAAACCTTTATTGTCATGGAATGAGCTTAGAATAGTTTTTGAACATTTTTCAATGATTTTCACATTCTTGTTCTGCAAAAGGACATTTTGTATAAGAAATAGTTTTTGCACAAAAAAAAATTTGCAAAGAAACACACACACAAATATACTGCTGCAGTTGCAGCTTTAGCAGCATTTGCAAGTATTACTTGGATCCCTATCATTCAACTGTATTCACTTTCCCTTAACCTCAGTTACAAAAGTTCCTGAGCTAGACCATATCTCTATGGGTACAAAACAAATCTTGATTATACAAGATCATTGGTTCAATCCTTAACCTTTCCACCAACATTGTAGTAAGATTTGGAAAGGTAACTGAGACCTGATCCTAAGTCAAGCTAGAGCAGAGATCTGGGCTGGCATTATGGCACTACCTTACTGATATTTTTATTGGTCCTTTCCCTCTCAGGTCACTGTTGTACTGGAAGAGTCTGAGGATTTCAAAGCAGAAAATTTGCAATTGGAAAACAATCTCACAAGACTGTGTGCAAATGAAACAACATCTCATACCTGGAGAATTAGCCCTCAGCAGCTAGGTAATCATTATTATTCTCCACTTGTAGTACTTTGCATTGCTACCTCTCTAGGGTCTCAAACAGGTCTTTTGTTAGATTTCAACTCAGAATCCCAACCAGCGTAACCAAGGGACAGAAATTTTGGAAGCTGGTATTCCAGTGACATCTAGCCTCCTTGGTTAAAAACCACTGCTCTAGAATTTCCTTTCTAAATTACTTCATCCCAAGAACAAACTATCCTCTTCATTTTAAATGATCCGTGGAATTTGTTGTTGCTATTGTTATTGTGTGCCTTCAAACTGTTTCCTACTCATGGAGACCCAAAGACAAATCTATCATTCGATTTTCTGGGGCTAAGAGTGTGTGACATGCCCAAGGTCACCCAGTGGATTTCCATGGCCAAGCAGGGAATCAAACTCTGGTCGTCAGGGTCATGGTCCAACACTCAAACCATTATACCATGCTGATTTTTTGATAGATGGAATTAGAACCCCTTTATAATGATATTATTTTGGGCAAAAAATTATCTTTCATTTTTTTAAAAATATTTTAGTCAATGTTTCTTTAGAAACCCCTGAAGTGGTGCACAAATGATTTGCGTTTTACCTATAGCATGTAACTTAAAACAGAAGATGTTCTTGCTTGTTTTGGTTCTGTGTCATGCCTTTGTGAATTGTTACTGTAGAGAAAGACATTTTTTCATGTGCATTTGGATCTTCTTTCAGGCATAGTGAATTTTACCATCACTGCTGAAGCCAAAGCCAGTGAGCTAACTGTGAGACGAAGGGACACAATCATCCGGCCACTCTTGGTTGAGGTAAGTGTTATATTCGAGACATCTGCAAGAGATGAAAGTAATAGTTTATGAATTGATAGTGTTACTTGAGCTTACACATCTCTGGGGAGAGGAATCCCCATTAGATTTGTAGACAGATATGGAAAGAGGACCAAGGGTGCATGTGTAGGTCCGGGCATGTAGGGAACCAAAAAACTAGATGATCCAAGCAATGGGTGGAACGTAGTTAAGAACAGTGGGCTCATGGGGATAGAAGCAGTTCCTGAACTGTGGAGTCCAGAACTGGACATGGTATTCCAGGCAGGATGTGACCAAAGCAGAATACAGTGGTACTATCACTTCCCTTGACCTAGGCCGTTTCCGCACTAGACTGTTATGGTGCTATTATTCCACTTTCAACATCCTATGGAATCCTGGGGTTTACAGTTTAGGGAGTGGCCTTTGAGGCCCCTCCTTCAACTGCAAACCCCAGGATGCCATAGGAAAGTGGAATAATAACACCACAAGGGTCTAGTGTGGAAAGTGGCCAGAGACTCAGAGAGCAAATTAGTACTCCTGTGGTGTGAACAGTGGATTAACTGAGACTTACAGTCTGAAGAGTCTCAAAACACAGCAGGATTACACTTCAACAATATAGCCATTAGCACATATAACTGATTTTCTCTATTATTCTATAAGCAAGAACTTTAAATGGCTTCCATTTGTTAGTGTTGAGATTATTATGTAATCTCCTAATTGTGGGTTCATTCAACTTTTGTGGGTTCATTCAACTTTATCCATCTTTCCCTTTTCTTTTTCTTCAGCCTGAGGGTATCAAAAAGGAGGTGACCCAGAGCTCTCTTATCTGTACAAAAGGTAAAGAGAAATTTGCAAGTTACATTAAATGTAACAGGTGTTTCAAGACTTCAACATCTTTTGATTGGTTTTTTATGAAACTAGCATATTTACCCAGCGTTGCCTGGGATTTTATTTTCCTCTTAAGAACTCAGCAAACTCTCTTCTCCAGTACCTGTAGCTTTTCCCTATATTTCCCAACGCAATCTGTATTCAGAGTTATTTATATACATAGTTTGGGTTCCTGAGGGAATACTCTATCCTCCTCCTTGCTCCTAGACCTCCTCTCCATAGCAACTGGCCTGTTCCAGTACCTGTAACTTTTCCCCATAGTCCCCGATCCAATCTGTGTTTTCTGGTCATGTTGATGTACTGGCTTTTGATTTTTTTGCTTTCTATTGAATTTGTGCAATGGCTTTACATTTTTCTGGAAGCATTTTTTGTTTTGAATTTCATCTTTAAGATTCCTCACATATGGAACCCATACAATCTACTGTGTGAGGCGAGAAGACCTTGTAACTATGTTGTGTATGTCACTTTAATTTTTCTCACATGTGCCTCCCAAAAGTTTTCTGACATCCTTATTGACACTAGACCTCATCTCCATAGCAACCAGCATAAGGCCCAAGAGCCCCTCCCTAAACTGCCAACCCTAGGAATGGAATCTTCACAGCCAATCAATCATATGAGGTCTTCTTGCCTCACACAGCCGATCATATGCTGATGCGGACAAACAGATAAACACACAGACAAACACTGACTTTTATATAGTAGATTTCTGGAGGTGCTAACAGTCAAATATTTGTTTGTTCCATTATGTTTCTCTGTTAATTTTTTTCATTATGTTTATTTCATTTATTAACACGACACAGACATTAACTAATATAACATATCATATCATTAAATGCAATAAATAATTATCCAGTGTAAACCAAATAAAGCCTTAACAAAGCTAATCCAAAGCTTGTAATTTATGCTTTTCCTTAGAAATATGCCACTTATAGCAATAAATACTTCCACAAGAAACTATGAGACCATGGTGTAGAATTTGTAGAAGAGTTCTGATCTGAGTGGCTAAACAGGTGTCTGATGGTGATGATGATATCATCACAGTTTTGGTGAATTAACTTCTACAGAGAAATTAGTCTGTACTGTAAAGGTCTAACACTTGCTTTTCCATTGGCCCAAAGAGTGCTTCAGTTACATTATTGACTACTTTGCATACACTTCTTATATTAAAAAAAAGAACAAAAGTGATGTAAATTAATGGACAAATATTAATATCAAGGCATGTTTGCTTTTAATTTCTATGTGAGCCAATGAGGCTGACCTACCCTACCACAATATATATTTAGATATACTTAGATATATTTCATATTCTTGTGTTTAAAGCTAAAAAGTTATCATTGGAAATCAAAGGCCCACAGGATATTCTACATCAGAATATTGGAAATAAATTCATCTCACCATTACTTCCCCCTCTTTCCAGTTTTTGCACCTATATTCAACTGGCTTCCCTAGGAGATATTTTGATCTTATATAAATAATTTTGAAACATTCCCATTATTGAGGGCTTTATCACACCAGACTGTGGTCTCACAGCAGTCGTGTTGTTTAAGCAAACAGAAACATTCTGGTATAGAAACAATTTACCTCTTCTCTGCAATAATGCTATGGTACCCACTTTGGTGATGCAGTCTTCCATACTGCCTTGCTGACCCCACCTTCCTACCCCATCTGCTCTACATAGTGCATATGAACTGCTTCTTTTTTCTTTCTTTTCTTTCTTTTTGCCACAATTTCAGTTCTCTGATGTATATTTATTTCTTTGTTTTGCTGTAATGCCACACTGTAGCATGCTGGTGACCACCACAGTAGCATAATTGTGCAATTATGGCAAAACAAATAATAAAAAAAGATATACGTGCTAGGGAACAGAATAAAAGCAACTTTGTTCCTGCTTTTTCTTCTTTCTTCTTTTTGTTGGAATTGTGCAATTTCTATGCCCTGGTATGTATTTTTTTATTTCTTTTGCCATAATTCCTGAATGCTGGTGACTGCTGTGGCAGGACAAGTGTGCAATTATGGCAAAACAAATTTTGAAAAAGAAATATGTACTAGGGAATGTAATAAAAGCAACATTGGTCCTGTACACCAGGATGTCCTCTTTGACCAGACACAGAAAGTGAAGTGACTTCACCCTTCTTGGGGATAAGGAGGAGAAGAAGAGGAGAACCATGCCCACTCATACCACATGACTCCAGAATACTGGCACTGCAGCAGAATGAAATGATCACATCAAGATCATTTGAACAGTGGCAATATTGGAGTCATTAATGGATTTTTCACCTAAATGAAAAGATGTGATGCAATGACAATAGAAATTGAATGCAACAATGGGAGAGTCATGATGTCATGTGATACAGAAAGATCAAACATGAAACTAAGCCAGTGCAATTGTGCAACAAACTACTGTGTGATAAAGTCTTTATTTCTACAAATCCATAGGTACACCCATCTCTGAGTCACTAACGTTGAACTCGCCTGAAAATCTAGTAGAAGGATCAGCTAGAGCTGTATTCTCTGTCCTTGGTAAGTTTTCAAAATATTGCTTTTAAGCTTTCTAAGATTTTTGTGAGACTTCATAATCTGTGATCTTCTATCCATGCAATGGTGAGTCTTTTGTCAAGAAAAAGGTGCTTCACCAATGTACAGAGAATAGCAAAAAGTATTTCTTCTGTTCCTCTTAGCCTTTCTAACTTGAAACCCTTCATTTTCTCTGTGCTCATTGTAACATAGGTTACAATGAGCAAGGAAATAATTTCAGATGTGGCAGTCTATTTGCTGGTCCCAGTAGAACAATTAGCATTTATCTTAACTGATACTTTGAAAATGTGAAATGGTCACTCTGAGTGTGGACCTAAGCATAAAATTATCTGTTTAAAGAGACTGCGCTTCTCCACTTCATTCTCTTACAATGCCAAAAAAAAAAAAATGTATGCAGATAGTCTTGAAAGTTAACTGGAGCTGTAATAGGAGAGAATCAATTGTGCCTGCATAGGTGATGTGATATTATTGGACTATAGGTTAGATGAGAAGACAGATATGCTCTCCAATGCTCTCTGAAAGAAGGAAAACTAACACAGTGGGAATCACCAATGGAATTTAACTGCAATGAAGAGTATAAGACAATATTTTGTAATCTAAACTATTGAAACTGTCCAACATCTGTAAAACATTTCATGCAAAAACTGGATAAATTTACAGCTTGGCCCAGTTTCCACTGGCTCCGAGTTGGATTAATTGAATCACTACTTTATCTTGGTTCACAGGTGATGTCATGGGCATAGCTATGCAGAACACAGAAAATCTTATTCAGATGCCCTATGGATGTGGGGAGCAGAATATGGCCATGTTCTCATCCAATCTCATCATCTTGAAGTATCTGAACAACACAGAGCAGCTGACAGATGAAAAAAGATCCAGGATTATTGGGCACTTAACTAGTGGTGAGTAGTTTTTATTAAAAAATGGCACGCTGAATTCATGTGACTGTGTGTCTGCTGAATACTTCTTCATTCTAATTTGAGCACCAGTCACTCCTGCAGGCCCAGAGAGAGATCAATCTAACATGACCATAAAATTAGTATTTGTCTCCATCACATATAGCTATGTTACCCTGTGAATTGGGGGTCCCAGGAGGGGTGCCCAAACTACCAAACAAACTAAGCAAAGTTGGGGGAAATTAGCTGGAGCACTCTCTTGGCTAACGAGAGGCAGGGCAACACAGCAGGGTCTTTTACCCTAAGTATACAGCGTCAGGTCAGTGAGCAGGCAAATGGTTCAAACAACAATTAAGATTTATTAAACAGTTATTAAAGAAAAGCACAAACACACTCCTAACTAGAAAAAGGAAAATAGAATTTGAGGGGAATGGGTGATACGCCACCTGCCCTGTAGTCCTGGAGAAGCCTGATTGAAGAGGAAGAAACCCGGCGTGGCGACCGAGGGAAATCTGCTGAACCAAGCGGCAGCAAGGCAGAGTGAAGTTCGGGCGATCCAGCGAGAGTTCCAAAGAGCTCTCAAAAGCGGGGGATTTTTATAGGGGAAAGAACAACTGCAGGCTAGTCTGGTCTTGGGCAAAAACAATAGGTTTTGGGTTGGAGACAAAGCCTCCGAAAGGTCAGGATTTGCATGATTAAGTTAAAGTCCGAATCGACAATAGTATAGCCGGTATGTAAATGCGGCTAGCTCGGCAGTTGAGTACCTAGCTCGCCAGAGTGTCCTCTTAGGGCAGAGGGTCTCTTTGTGGTAGCATGCATATGTAATGAAGGTGTTTGTTTTGGGAGGTACACTAAAGCAGATCTGGCAATATCTGGCTTGATTTGGTGAGAGCAGCAAGTAACAGCCATGCCTAGCGTCGTGCTTGTTCGGCGGGCCTCACAAACACTTGGCTGGTGGCAGAGTAGGGGCCGAATTATGATATCAAAATGATATCTTTGGTTCACCAAAGGTCAGGACAGAACGCAGTGGTAACAGCTACTTTGTCACATACATATAATTCTAAAGCACAAATTAGAAAAAAATGACATCTATTTAAAATATTATGTAATAGAATAGAACATAAAGAAATTACAAATAAGGCTTGCCTTTTAAATGTCAAAGAAAAATATCAGGCTGAAAAACGGAAGAGTATTCGTTGGTTTCTTAACAGGAGCAACCTCAGTAGGTCTTCTTTGCAGAATATTTATCTTGGTCTAGTCCAAAGCTTGGGAACATTGGCATTAATAATAACAGATTGACATTAATGTGAAAATTAATTTGTCATCATAAATATTTGTATTCAAAATTGTGGAACAGATGCTTTCAGGTAATAAATTGATAAATTTAAATTAATTATATTAATTTTTAACAGGTAAATGTTCAATTTTTTTTGTTAAATGAACTAAAAATTGTACATTTAAGGAAACAAAATTGCTTTAAAAATGATCAACAATGCCTCCCAAATTATTTCTCCCAATAATGAATTAAAATGACTAGTCAATAAATCAGCAGGTTATTTAAAAAAGTCACTGTTATTTAACAATAAAATAACAACTGAATGGATTTTAATGAATCATTTCCCAGTAGAGATCTACTCTTATTTTTCTATAATTTTAGCCCTAAAGATATAAAAATCAGGAGTATGATCTTGTCTGTTGCTGCACCAAACCTCTAGTCCACTGACTACACCCTGCTCGTTGGAGTTCCCTGTTCAGATCCAAGCTTCTTCTGCCCTTATCTCTAATTGCCCAACACTAGTCAGCAATAATCTATTCAAAGCCTGGGATGCTGTAGAACAGAAATGACCTCTGGTTGCAGCCAGAGAAGTTGCTGTATGGAACAGGAGCTCTGGTCTATAGCCTGGGAAGTTGCTGCATGGAATTTGTTTGCCATTTGGAGCCCAAGAAACTGCTGCAATGGTGTTTACTCCTGTGGAGACATACCTAAGATTTACTTTTGCATGTTTGGCTGGGAATGTCCAAACAGGCAAGATTTCTGTGCAGCCCAGTCCATTTTGCTTTGGTCATGTCCTGTGGTCAGATATCTGCCTACTGTTGGAATGCATTTTTGAGACTCTTTCCAAATTGGCAACCAGCTTCTGGCTGAAAAAAATTCCCAACTGTGGTAAAAGGGTGGAAATTTTAAATGATCCAGAATTGTTAGTCAGTTGGAGAGGTAGTTTATTCTCAGCTAGAAAACTGAGGTTGGCTAGTCATGTGTGAAGATATTTTCAAATCCTTCCAAAATTTAAACTGTTCATAAAATATTTACTGCTTCAAACTTTATCACTTATTTCAGTTTGTATTCTTCTTTGTGATCTCTCTGAATCCCACAAAGGGGTTTACTGCACCTGCATCATTCAGATGTTTCTAGAGTAGTAATGAGTTTCGGGGTGCTTCCCCCTTTGGTTTGTGTAACCAACCCAATTCTCCCTGAAACGATCAGTTTCCTTTCATCTGCCACAGTAGCAGCACTGAAGGCATTGTTGGTGAACTGTATCACTCATTCTTACTGTGTTTTTCCTGGATTTTAAGTAACGGTATGAATTTTGGCTTCTTCTCTTTTGGATCTTGATTTGGCTCTGGCTTTCACACTCTGTCTAACATTTGATTCATACTGTTTTTTGACTACACTTCTGGCTTGCAGATCTTCAGTAATGGTTTCCATCAGTGGTTAAAATGCCTTCTGGTTTGTTTACTTCCAGTTGGAATGATGGAGTGTGCCATTGATGTTTAGGGAAGCTTTCCCTAGGGGCAATGTGCTTGAGGTGACTGACATTTAAAAACCAGTGGAAATTATCCCTTGGGTATAAGGACTCAGAAGACCCTACATCAGTTAGAATTCCTGGCCCAGGCATGAAGGGGACAAAGATTAAGTTCCCAATGGGCTGAGCAGATAAGAAGGGACCTGGGAATGACATCAACTCTGTTTCCACATAGCCACTGCCTAAGGACAGCTAAACAACATGCATCCAATTTTCTTAGACACCTGAAAGAAGCTACTATAGCTAAGAAGGGTCTTGAGAAATAGCAATGACTTCACTTTGTCAAATAAGTTCTACAGAATGAGTAGAATAATATTCTAAGCTGAAAATTAAAAAAAATAACCTTGCTATGACTGTGACAGCTAAAAAAACTAAGAAAAATGCAATGTAAAAAGTCAGTGCATTTGAAATGCCTAAATGACAATGAAACTTGATTTTTGAAAATAAGTTTAAGATTCTTACTGTGGGAAATTGATAAGAGTTAAGGCCACATTGGAGGAGAAAACAACAGGAAGTGAACCCTAACTGATCTGTAAAGAAACTATGTTTAAACCTCTGGCACAAAGAGAAAGCTAGAGAGGTAGTCTGCCAAACGCTGCTGACACTAGTGGTGAAAGGACTCTAGTGATGAAACCAAAGCAGCCCTGGCAACAGATACAAAAGCAGGTCAAGCTCAAAGAAGGACTTCAGTAGATCAACCCAAGGAAATGAACTCAAACCTGATGTTGCTGGAGGAGATGAAGAAGATGGGGAAGGAAATGTCTCAGATGCAGACTGAGGCAGAGGTGGATTTGAAGGACATAAGACTTTTGCTGACTCAGTTAAATATTGAGGAGAAACAGATGGATGGCAGAAGGGAAGCTATGAGGGAAAAGACTAAAAAACTGGAAGAAACTACCAAGAAATTAACATTTGATCAAGAAAAAACTTGAATGTGATGGCCAATTTAGAAATGGGAAAAAATGCTTGAGGATAAGGAGTATTCCAGAGAAGCAAAACAAGAATGTCAAGGCAAGAGTGTGTGAAGTGAAAAGTAATTTTTCTGGAGAACAGGAGAAGGTATATGACATGGATTCACAGATTGTTAAACAAAGGAATTTGTCAATAGATGTGATTGTGTACTTCTTGAGAAGAAGTATGAGAGATCAAGTTCTGCAACTATACTTCACATCCAAATTACAGATGAAAGGAAAAGATTTGATAATTTTTAAAGACTTGCCAGCTCAGATTCCAAGGAATAGAAGAGACTATGCTTTTTCTTAACCAAGAAATTGAAATAGTATGGGATTTCCCTTTGGTGGGATATTGAAGATGTGGTTTAACTTTGTAGAGAGAAAAAATATACTTTGAATACAGTTTCAAAGGCAAGAGAAATTCTGACGAAATATGAAAAGGATCTGGGTGGAGAAGACTTCAAAAAGAGAAAAGAGCAAAGAAGAGAGAAAGAAAGTAAAAGAGATGAAGAATTGCCCTCAGATCAGATTTCCATAGATCAGTGGTTCTCAAACTGTGGGTCCCCAGATGTTCATGGACTTCAGCTCCCAGAAGCCCTGAGCATTGACCATAGTGGCTGGGGCTTCTGGGAGCTGAAGTCCACGAACATCTGGGGACCCCCAGGTTGAGAACCACTGCCATAGATGAATGCAATGCAGATGAAGCAAGGAAAAGTGTCCAAGCCCAGGCAAAAGTGAATGTGAGGAAATTGACATGATGAGGAAATCATGGCTTTGAAGTTCTTAACTTGGAATATTAGGGGGGTGAACTTGGCAATAAGAAGTAAAATAAGAAAAGGTTTTTCATTTTTTGGAGAGAAAAAATTAGATTTGGTATGCTTACAAGAAACTCATATTAGGGATAAAGACAATAATTTTTTGACAAATCAGAAATTAGAAAAGATAAAAAGAAATAAGGATTCATGATTTATGTTAATCCAAAACTTAGTCCAGAAAATTTTTTTGAAGAGTCAGAAGCTGGGTGATAGAAGTGGAAATTCTACTCCAGGGACAAAAGTTCTTAGTAGTGGGCATCTATGTGTCAACTGAAAACAAAGTAGGCTTTTTTTTTTTTTGAAAACTTATTACAGAGAACTTTGGAATTCTCATACAATAAATGGATCCTTTTGGGAGATTTTGATAGAGACATAAACCCAGAACTAACCAACTTTCAGAGAAGGAAAAAAAAAGCAAGGTCAAGGAAAATTACCTAAAGCATTTTTGAGCTCTGAGATTAACTTGAAATTATTTGCTATCTAGAGAGTAAGATATGATCAGTCTCAAGCATATGCTTTTTTTTCTCAGAAAGACATAAATCTTTCTCCAGGATTGATATCTTTTTGATAGCTAATTATGTTTACCAATATGGTTAAAGATATGGAAGTCTTACCAAATTTTTACCTGATCACAATCAAGACCCCCGTTATTTGATGACTTGCTCTTTGGATGCTTCCAAATTAAAGACAAGTTCCATTAATTCAACATAGGTTCTGCTTTTTCATCAGTTCCTCTTGTCTATGGAGGCTCACTTGGAATCATTTGCACGCAAGTGTGGCTCTCAAAGTAAGCTGAGATAGGGAAAGGGTGCTAAGCTGGCTGAAAAAAATCTGCAAGCAGCAGAGAGAAGTTCACAACCTAGCTGCTCAACAGTTGAACACGGAAAGACATGTGGCTGACTGTAGCAATAAAATGTTGGGGTGCAATCACATGTCAAAGACATGCATGGTTGTGGTGGTATGAATTGTTGCATCAGTCTTGAGCAGCCATAGAGGTCCTTCTGTTTGATGAAGGTGGCCTCTTTAACAAGAAAACAGGTGACAAGTTGGAGCACAGACATATAATGTGAAAACCACTGTTCTTCCTATCATGCCCCAGTCTACTTGCTTCTCAAAAAACACTCAGAATGTGGACAGAAGTGTTCTTTATTAAGACATATACAAGTTACAACAGACATTTTTTTTAGTTGCTGAAGCCGATGAGAGCAAACTAGACAAAGCTTTTATATTTTTGGTACTTAACTAACTGGTATGCTTTCCAGTGACTGGTAGAAGTCACACATGCCACATTACATCACCAGTTCCAGATCCTTCCCAGGCTCCCTAGATGTTTACATTCCTGCATATAATAATATAATAATATAATAATAATAAAATTTATTTCTATCCCGCCTCTCCCAAATGGATCGAGGCGGCATTACAAAACATATAAATATTAAAATATCAAAATGTAGCCCACTCTCCCCACTCACCAACCCTACCATCCCCCCAACACACCAACTATTAAAACAAATTAAAATAAAATTAAAACTAAAAGTTAAAAACAAAACAATTAAAAACAATTAAAAACAAAGGGACAATTGATGAGAGGCAGTGGAACACTAGTCTGGGAAGGCCTGTTGGAAGAGACAGTCTTGACTGCTTTTTTAAAGCAGTCAAGACTGGTAATGTGCCGGGTCTCCTCCGGCAGGCCATTCCATAACCTGGGAGTGAGTGAAGAAAAGGTCCTCTGGGTAACCGCAGCCAACCTAGTTCTGATTGGCTGCAGTAGATTCCTCCCAGAGGACCTTAATGTGCGGGGTGGATTATATGGGAGAAGGCGATCCCGCAAGTAGGCTGGCCCCAAGCCATGAAGGGCTTTAAAGGTAAAAACCAACACCTTGTACTGTGCCCGGAAACTAATAGGCAGCCAGTGTAAAGACTTCAATATAGGTGTTATGTGGTCAGTTTTAGATCTTCCGGTGACCAACCTGGCTGCCATATTCTGAATTAATTGAAGTTTCCGGACTAAGCACATGGGTAGCCCTATGTAGAGCGCATTGCAGAAGTCAAGCCGTGAAGTTACCAGCGCATGTACCACTGTTTTTAGGTGTTCCAAATCCAGGAAGGGGCGCAGCTGGCGTATCAGCCGAAGCTGATAGCAGGCGCTCCTGGCTGCCGCATCAATTTGAGCTGTCATCTGAAGCGGTGAGTCCAAGAGCACCCCCAGCTGCGGACACAGTCTTTCAGGGGAAGTGTGACCCCGTCTAGAACTGGTTGACAAACCTCCATACCTGGGCTAGGGCCCTTGACAGCAAGTACCTCCGTCTTATCTGGATTCAGCTTCAGTCTGTTTTTCCTCATCCAGTCCATTACTGCTTCAAGGCATTCATTTAGAGGCGAGATGCCACCCTTAGTCGATGCTATTATCCGAGGCATGGAGAGATATATCTGGGTGTCATCAGTGTACTGATAGCACCTTGCTCCATGCCTCCTGATGATCTCTCCCAGCGGTCTCATGTAGATGTTGAATAGCATTGGGGACAGGACGGCGCCCTGAGGGACGCCAGATTTAAGCTCTTTTTTCGAGGAGCAGCTGTCCCCAAGCATCACCATCTGGTATCTACCCGAGAGATAGGACCGGAACCACTGAAGTGCAGTGCCCGCGATCCCCAGCCCTCTCAGGCGTTCCAGAAGGATACCATGGTCTATGGTATCGAAAGCCGCTGAGAGGTCCAAGAGTACCAGCAGGGTCACACTTCCCCTGTCGATACCCAGACGTAGATCATCCACTAAGGCGACCATGGCAGTCTCGACTCCATATCCTGCCCTGAAGCCAGTTTGAAATGGATCTAGATAATCTGTTTCATCCAAGACAGCTTGGAGTTGAAGGGCAACAGCCCTCTCGATTACCTTGCTTAGAAATGGAAGATGGGAAACTGGTCTGTAATTATGCATATCCAGGGGATCTAGGGAGGGCTTTTTTAGAAGCGGACGTATAATTGCTTCTTTTAAACAAGCTGGAAAATTGCCCTCCCTGAAGGATGCATTAATAACATATCTTAAGTGTGTCTTAATCGCAACTCCTCCCTGGACAACCAGCCACGAAGGGCAGGGATCAAGAGGGCAAGTTGTCCTCCTTACCTTTCCAAGGAGCTTGTCTACGTCCTCGGTACTCACTGACTGAAACTGATCCAGTATAATCCTATTCACGGAGTTGCCGGACACTTCATTTGTAACCTCTGCTATAACACCGGCATCCAAATCGGCTCTTATCTGAGAGATTTTATCTGCGAAATGATTATTCAAAACATCACAGCAAGCTACATTAGGTTCTAACAACGAGTTCAGGGGAGTGGGTAACTGAGTCAAATCCCTTACCACCCTGAACAGCTCTGCTGGATGAGAAATCGCAGACGCAATACGTGCAGAGAAGAAAGTCTTCTTCGCTGCATCTATTGCCACTCCATAGGAATAAAGGAATTCTCTATAGCGTGTCCTGTCAGATAAGAGTCGAGATTTCCGCCAGTTGCGCTCTAGTCGTTGTCCAGCCTACTTCATATTCCTAAGTTCTACTGTATACCAGGGATTACGGTTTAAAGCAGGCTGGAAAGGACGCTTGGGAGCAATCGTGTCAATAGCCCTGGTAAGATCACAATTCCAGGTATTAACCAGGGCTTCGACAGGATCACCGGCGATACCAACCATAAAACCCTCAAGGGCTTTCTGGAATCCAATAGGTTCCATTAACCTTCGAGGGCGGACCATTCTAATAGGTCCACCACCCCTGCAGGGCCGGATAGCAGCCATTAGTCTAACCCTGACCAGGAAATGATCCGTCCATGACAAGGTGGTAGCATTTATTATCTCCACCCATGGCTGTACCTGTTCCGTACTAAAGACCGCATCAAGGGTATGACCGGCACAATGTGTTGGCCCAGAGGCTAATTGGGATAGGCCCATGTTTGTCATGGATGCCATGAACTCCCGAGCTGCACCTGTCAAACTGGTCTCAAATGGGATGTTGAAGTCACCCAGAACCAGAAGTCTGGGCGACTCCAACACCAACTCCGACACCAGCTCTGTCAGCTCGGCTAGGGAGTCTGATAGGCAGCGGGGTGGTCGGTACACTGACAGAATCCCCAGACTATCCCTTGCCTTCAGGCTCAGGTATATACACTCAAAGTGGTCTGTTTTCCGGACAGGAATCCTGGTCAGTATAAGATTGTCTTTGTAAACCAAGGCTACTCCGCTCCCCACCCACTTCCCCTTACCTGCTCACTAACAGAGTATCCGGCTGGCAAGGCCTGGACCCAGGTTGTAGCACTATCGTCTTCCAGCCAGGTCTCTGTAAAGCATGCCAGGTCAGCGTCTTCATCCTTTAAAAGGTCATGGATAATATGCGTTTTCTTTTTCATTGACCTGACATTGCATAGGAGCAAGGAAAGGTTCTGTGGGTGGTTTGGTTCACTCTCCAGACACCTTGGGGTAGCAGGGCGAACGGAAGGTGGGATAGGTATTAAACATCTATCTCTCCTTCCCCTGTAACGACATTTCGCCATATCTATATCCTTATTTTTCCTTTATTGTCATGTCTTCCTACCTGGCTTTTTTCAATATGTCACTATATATCCCTTGAGTATCGTATGGCATCCCTTTGATCTCTGATTATATACAACCTTTCCACCAAAACATCCCTGGACTCAAGGCTTGAACACAAAACAAATCCTGAAGGCTAATTCGGCATCTAGTTACACATCATATAACTTCCCTTCATCATATAAATTCCTTTTTTCTCACATTTAGTTTCCCAGCTTATCATTTCATCCTTTAAAGCATGGCCTTCTCCCATAATGGTTCATTGCATAGCCACTACTTTCCAGGAACGAGTACAAATCATACACATGAAGCATATAGTATCAAAATCTAGCCTCCTAGCCTCCTATAGCAAGGCATTACGCATGTTCTACGTTTTATGTAAGTAGCAATAGATACATGCAATATAATACGGATGTAATAAAGTATGGTATCTGAAAAATCCCACTAAACATGATTAACAGCATGGCTTATTAGACCTGCTTAGAACATGGTGGAACATGACTACATATGGCAAGTATAGGCAAAGCATAAATCAAAAAGCAATATATCATAACATAAGAGTAAGCACTGACAATCAAACCCCAAGGCAAACATACAGCAAAGCCCATGGTGCACTGTAGTACAGTATTAACATAGCATAAAGGTCACATGTGGTATAGCAGTAACTTAGCACTACATAATAACACACCTGGTCATACATTCTTTAGCAGATATAGCATATTCCTCCAGCAAGGCATATAGCATGTAGCATATGGCAAAGCTCTAACCTAACATTCTAGCAGGACTATATATAAACGCAATAAGAATGCAATGATATGTGTTGGCTACTCTTTTACTCTCAAGAAAACACTCAGTCTTCAATGATGTTTAGTGAGGTATACAAGAGATGTCGTTATAACAGTTGCTAAAGCTAACATACACACTTGATTATACAGTGATACACACTTTCATGCTCGCACAATTATTATTGGTGGATTCTCAGGGGTCTTCCCCATTCCCAAGCTTCCAGCAGTTCCCAGTGGACCTTATTTGTTCCCATACTTTGATCTGGCCAGTCTCCCAAACCTTCTGAGGTTTCCTTATCAATCCCTTTATCTCTGATTGCTCTAGCTCAGTCTTTTGTGTTTCCATCCAAACTACTCTCTTTGATCCCTCTTCAATGGGATGAGATGCAGTGGCACTTTCCTTTGATATACAGTATATTGTTACACTGAGCTCTGGCATAGGTTCCATTACCATTGCAAAATATCCAACAACTAATACATAGTAAATCATCTGGCAATTGCTATCATATCTAAGCAAACAGAGCTGTACCTTCATGGCAGGGCTGAATACTTACAGCAGTCATTCAGGTTGTACCTGAGGTGTAATATATAACATATGTTGGTTTGTAACACATGACAGTAATCCAAGTCTTTGACTATACCAAGATGATAACTCATTACAACAATGTTCTATACCTGCATACAGTATCGAAAAGCATAGTATAACCAATAAGCATTCAGCATCCCAGCTGAGTTACATTAGCGAACAAAGCTAGCATGACAGTTCCAATCATGTTATGACTTGTCAAGGCAGTCCTTGAGACTGAAAAGGACATTCACTGCTTTTACAGCCAGACTCTCAAGAACATCTAAACTTCTACTGTCTTCTTCAGGAAGTCTTTGGCAACTGCCAAATATCGCCTGTAGTCATACTGCAAAAAGCCTGGCAACCAGGGCAAACACTATCTTTTCTTCTCTGTCAGCCCTCTTCTCACCACCAAAATACACATAAATACATTAATCTTCAAACTAGAAAAACCAGTGTAAATAGGTGAATTTCCATTATGGCTATCCATATTACCTTTTCCATGTGGCTTAGCAAATTGACTTCATCTAAACTGGTTCATTCAGTACAGGAATTGCACCCACCCATTCACTGACACCTGCTGTTTCAAGTTGACAAGATTGGTTACCTGCTGGATTTTTGCTGTTGATACAGTATACACTGAGGTGTTTTGTCCTATTTAGTGGGAAGGAGTCAGCTACTGCTGGGAAATATAAAAAATTTTAGTTAACTTCTCAAGCAGAATATCCAAAGGTGATAGGCAGAAGTTAAAACAGTAACCAGCCCACTCCAGCCCCTCCACACAAACCCCACACACAGAAACAAGCAGAGAAAGAGATCAAGTTTAGCCTTCTTCATAAGGTATATGAAAGTAATAGTACTCACGAATGCTTGTGCATGATCAACACAGGTTCATCTTCTTGAAGAAAGGAACAAAAAAGGATCCTACATTATATCAGGAAGCTGGGGCTTCTCAGCTTGAAAGAGCTCTTTAGAGAAAGCATTTGCTTCAAGGAGACAGGCAGGGAGAGAGAAGAGAATGAGAGCAGATGAGATCCCAGAGAATAAAGGAATGCCTATGCAATGCAGGATGGGAGTGGATGTGAACAAACATGCAAACAGGAAGTAACCATAAACAAGCTGTGGCAAAGCTTCAAGACTACCAGTGAAGATAGGCATGCAAAGGTTGCAACCACGAACAATGTCAGTTCTTGAAAACTCAATTGTACATAGAAAACATGCTTGCACCTGTGTGATTGAACCAGGCCGGAAGGTGCAGCAGGCAATTCAGCAGGTACCTGTGGCATGGGGAAAGGAGTAGACTGGAGAAGAGTCTTCATACATATCTAGGTTTCCTGCCCCTCCAATGATATTCCCTCCCTATCATATCATACTACCCTTAGCCATAAGCACCATTATTGTGACATGCTATTCCCTCATTTTACTGTCTCTCACACTTAGAAGCATTCCATATACCTATGTCATATATGTCTATATTTCATATATACTAGCTATAGATTGGTCTAAATGGATCATGGAATCAAAATGTCAAGTAAGCTCATTAGCAGTTTTAATTCTCAGGAATATCTTGTAGAAAACTTGCTCCAAAGCTTAGCTTGATGTTTGATAATGGCAGGAATGCAGGTAACCTCTACATTCACTTTAACATTTCAACAGGGTCATAATTCACTAACAATGTGCTTACTGATTGTTTGTATGAAATCTAGAGCCCTGAGCTAATCTAGAAATTATATTACAATTAAAGATGGGGGAAGCACTGACAAATTGGATTTAGTTTCTTTTCTTCCACTTCAGGATACCAGAGGCAACTGTTTTTCAGACTCTCTGATGGATCCTTCAGCACTTTTGGTAGCAGGAAAGCAGAAGGAAACCTTTGGTGAGAACTATGTACCTGTTCTGAGACTGAGTAGACAAACTATCTTCTATTCTGTAGCTTCATTTATACCTTACCTTTGCACACCTCTGCCTTGCCAAGTGTTGCCTACTTCTTACCTCCATCTAATCTTTTTCCTGCCAGGCTCACCGCTATGGTCTACAAAGGATTTGTACAGAGCAAGCCCTTCATATTTGTAGATGACAACATCCTGAGCCAAGCACTCATCTGGATTGCAAGCAAACAGGATGCAGATGGCTGCTTCCAGCCACAAGGGAAAATCTACAACAATGCCTTAAAGGTATGGTGGAAATGTTACCCTGTAGATTAGGGGTCCCAGGAGGGGCGCCGAAATGACCAAACAAACCAAGCAAAGATGGAGAAATTAGCTGGAGCACTCTCTTAAGCTAGCGAGAGGCAGGATAACTTAGCGGGAATCTTTTATCCTATGTATACAGTGTTGGGTCAGTGAGCAGTCAGACAGTTAAAGTAGCAACAATGATATTTATTAACAAGCAGACAAATTATTAAGAAAACACAACCACACAGCTAACTAGAAATAGGAAATGAGAGTTTTGGGGGAAATGGGTGATACGACACCTTTCTCGTAGTCCTGAAGAGGTCCAATTTAAGAGAAGAAACTCGGCGTGGCGGCTGAGGGGAGCTCTCAGAACGAAGTGACGGCAAGGCTGGATGGCACTCCGAAGCGGTCTGAGCAGTCCAAGGAGCTCTCGGAACTGGGGGTTTTTATTAGGGAAAGAATGACCGTGGGCTAGTCTGGTCTGGGGCGAAAACAATTAGGTTTGGGCTTGAGACAATGTCTCCGCAAGGTCAGAATTTACATGATTGAGTTAAAGTCCGAATTGACAATAAGATAGCCAGTATGCAGATACAGCTAGCTTGGCAGCTGAGCTCTCAGCTCGCCAGGGTGCCCGCTCAGGGCAGAGGTCTCTTTGTTTTGACGCGCATCTGTAATGAAGGTGTTTGCCTCAGGAGGTCTCCTAAAGCAGATCTGGCAGTTTCTGGCTTGCCTGGGTGTAAACAGGTATGAGTCGGCATATAATAGCCATGCCTAGCTCGGTGCTTGTTCGGCGGCCTCTCAAACACATGGCTGAGGGTGGCAAAACAGGGCTGAATTGTGATTTCAAAAATGATATCTCAGGGTTACCAAAGGCCAGGCCAGTTCACAGTGATAACAGAAATTCTCTGCACTCTATGCTTATTGCCTTTGCCTCTGACTCCTGGAAAATTCTGGTTTGTCTTTGGGTGCACTATACAGAGATAGATACTTCTTGCAGTTGTAAATGCTTTAGGATTTTTTTTAAAAAAAAACCTGTTTCCTGTTAAATTGATATAGCTATTCATATTATTTCTGAGAAAGATTCTCTTTTTTGGTCTCTAATCTAATCTCTAATGCTCATTCAGTTTGTATCAATTATTTCAAAGCAGGAATGTTTAAGAGCATGAATGATGATGTATGTACGATGATGTATGATGTACAATGATGTATGTATGAAAGAATGAATGTATGATGACCCTTGGGATATATCTGCCCCTTCCACCCAAATTATAGGACCTCCAAAATGTACAGCCTGATGGAAAGTTCTTCTTTAGGGGAAAAAAGACTTAGTTTAACTTCTAAGTGTTTATTTTACAAAGACTTCTAGGATGTTGAAGTTTTATACAATATAGGTTTGCTCAGAAGTAAGCCACAATGACTGAAGTGAGACTTACTCCCAGATAGATATCATGTTTGCCAGCGTATAAGACGTACCGGTGTATAAGATGCACCGCACTGGAGTATAAGATGCACTCCATTTTCAAACAGCATTTTTTGGGTGGGGGGAGTGAGTCTTCTACACCAGCAGATAGGGTATACAAAGGATTTCAATGTCAGTCTTCATTTGCTGAAAGTATCTACTCAGTTGTAACTACACTTCTTTTAGTGGGACTGAGATTGATGTATAAAGGAGTCAGAATTTCAGTCTCACTTTTGACAGAAGTGTCTTCTCAGAAGTAAGTCCCTTTGAGAGGGATCTTAATCTGTGTATATGCCAGTTTAACTGAAGAACAGCCAAAAGCCTAATCACAACATTGTGGCACAGTGAACAAGCAAAGGGATTATGGTAGGAAAAACCAAGAGATTCTGCTGCTTCCTCAGTGACAACTCCCATGGCATGAAAGCCTACCTGAGTTCATGTTGACCAGAAACTGGCGCCAGAGGAATTAAGGGAGGCAGGACTTCACTAGTAAAGCAGAATGTCACTAAGATGGGAGGGGAACAGAACGAGTCAGTTGGCAAAATGTATGCTCCAAAGAAGAGATCTCCTTACATTTAAATTGTCCTTTTTAGCACACCAGAAGAAAGTGCTGCCGATGGAACATTGCCATGGGAATAGTAGCTGCTAGTTACCAACAGTTGCATGTGTCATGTGAATTAAAAAATTAAATGCAGGAACACCTGTATACTATCAGGCACAGATACTGTAACTTCCATCCCATTTGGATTTACCCTTATAAATTATAATGTCTTATCCTTCTTTATCAGCAGCAGGATATAAAGGAACAGTGAAGAGCGTATATGTGCATGTGCCTACATTTATACACAATACTGAAAATAATTGCAATGGGAATACCCTTACTTTCTGATCTGAAACAGTAGCTTTTGAGCAAGGAAGTTGGAACTGAGACATAAGTGTGAAGTAGGGAGATCAGACCCAGCTAGCCCTTCTATGCTTTGTTTGTTTTCAAAATAAATATTCCGAATGAAACTTATCCACTCTCTGGTCAACTGTGATTGGTCACACCTTCACACTGGCAATCTTTTCCCCCTTAGCATTAGAAAAAGGACCCTAGTATTGTCTACACTACTGTTATCTCTGTGACCTGGCCTGGCCTTTGGTAAACTTTAGATATCATTTTTGATATCACAATTCAACCCTGTTCTGCCACCCTCAGCCACGTGTTTGTAAGGCCTCTGAACAAGCACCGAGCTAGGCATGGCTATTCTATGCTGACTCATCTTTGTTTACACCAAGGCAAGCCAGAAACTGCCAGATTTGCTTTAGGAGACCTTCCAAAACAAACACCTTCATTACAGATGCTCGTCAAAACAAAGAGACCTCTACCCTGAGCAGGCACCCTGGCGAGCTGAGAGCTCAACTGCCAAGTTAGCTGCATCTGCATATTGGCTATCCTATTGTCATTTCAGTCCTTAACTCAATCATGTAAATTCTGATCTTTCGGAGACATTGTCTCAAGCCCAAACCCCATTGTTTTCGCCCAAGACCAGACTAGCCCACGGTCATTCATTCCCTAATAAAAAAACCCAGTTCCGAGGACTGCTCGGACTGCTCCGGAGTGCCATCCAGGCTTGCCGCCGCTTCGTTCTGAGAGCTCCTGTCGGCCGCCATGCCGAGTTTCTTCTCTTCAATTGGACCTCTTCAGGACTACAAGAAAGGTCGTATCACCCATTTTCCCCCAAAACTCTCATTTCCTATTTCTAGTTAGCTGTGTGGTTGTGTTTTCTTAATAATTTGTCTGCCTGTTAATAAATATCATTGTTGCCATTTTAAACTGTCTGACTGCTCACTGACCTGAACCTGTATACATAGGGTAAAAGATTCCCACTAAGTTACCCTGCCTCTCGTTAGCTTAAGAGAGTGCTCGAGTTAATTTCCCCATCTTGCTTGTGTTGGTTTGGTCATTTGGGTGCCCCTTCCGGGACCCCCAATTCACAGGGTAACACTACTTAGTGCTGTACTTGGAAGCTGGATTGTTTAGACACATGGAAGCTGAGAAGGGAAAGTTGTGGACAGAATAACAGTCTGATTATTCTTTTTTTATTATTTACTATGATTTAACAGCCATATATAAAATGCATAATATTTATAATTCATTTCTTTATTCTTATTTAACAGCCAAACCCAGGATATATAAAAAGTATGCTAAAAAAAATTTTTTTTTTGAATGAGTAAGATGCTGTCATTGAACTGAACCTAAAATGAAATCCAAGAATTCAGACTTTTTGCCTATGATATATTTTTACTTGTTCTTTGAAATTTGAGAGAAACAAACAAAAATAGATAAATTTAAAAAATCCCCCCACACTATTTGGAGTGGGGAGTATGTGTTCTTATTTCATCTCTGTTTGAACTATTTTTTCCTTCTTTGCAAACAGGATGGAACAGATGACAGAATTATAATGACAGCTTACGTCACGATGTCACTAATGGAAAACGGACTTCCCCAGACGGTATGGATTTATTGTTATGATAGTTTTCACGGATGTCTCCCAAGCAAATTTTCTGAAATCTTTCACCAGTTCTGTACTTGCACTGCAGATTCCTAAATCTCTCTTTCTGAGTTATACCTTAGCTTAAATTTGGGCATTAAGCCAGTTTTGGATCACACTCACCAATTCCAGTGAGAAATAATGAGATCTATCTCAGTGAAGTACACATGTTCTCTGAATTATCTACAACAATGTGTAATACCAGGATTTTGCATGTACCCTGTGCTATTCTTAGATATTTGTAACAAAAGGCATCGTCTATTACATTCCATTGCAGAACTATCCTGAGCAAGTGGTGACAAGAATGGTTTTGTCAATTGATGTGGCCATGGTCTATATACCAGTATATGATAACATCTGCAACATGTGCAGATTTACAGTCCACAAAGATGTTCTAAACTCCTACTAGACATTCCCCACCAAAGTCCAAGCTGTGAATGGACTTCCATATTCAGTTTCATATGGAGATGGTCAATTTGCTTGGAATCCCAGGGAAATTGGCAGTTGCAGTTGGAAAAACCTCATTTTTCCCAAGGGGAACCAGCACTCTGTATTAATGTGCTGCTGTACAGCATGCCAGGGTTCCAGTTTTCAAGCAGCAGGAAGACACACACACCTCTGCTTCCTTTTTCTCTAGGGCTAGGATAAGTGGCACAAACCCTATTCCTGCAACCTGTGCCAGCCCAGCCAGGAAAACTGGATTGAATGAGAAGGCACAGCCTAGCAAGGAGAGAAGAAATTAATCTGGAAATTCTTTTACAGGATAGATTTTAATCTGATCCAGAGACTTAACAATAGTCAAATCTTCTTGAAACAAGTATTGCTATGTCCCCCAAACTGCTTGTGAGATATTTAGTTCATATGTGTCCATCCCAGTTATCTCGCACTTTTCTTTAATTCTGATCTTTCCTTCTTTTTTTGTATCTTCTGATTTTTCATAGACTCACAGAACCATAGAATTGAAAGAGATCACAAGGGCTATTGAATCCAACCCCCTGCTATGCATGAATACACAATCAAAGCATTCCCAACAGATGGCCATCCAGCCTCTGTTTTTTAAAAAAAAACCTCCAAAAGAGACTCCACCACATTCAAAGGCAGCATATTCCATTGTTGAACTGCTCTTACTGTCAGAAAGGTCTTCCTAATATTTTGATGGCACCTCTTTTCCTATAGCTTGAACCCATTGCTCCATGACCTAGTCTCTGGAGCAGCCGAAAACAAGCTTGCTCCATCTTCCATATGACATTCCTTCAAATATTTTAACATGGTTATCATGCCGCCTCTTAATCTTATCTTCTCTAGGCTAAACATACCCAGCTCCCTAAGCAGCTTCTCATAGGGCATGGTTTGCAGGTCACTCTTCTCTGGACATGCTCCAGCTTAACAATATCTGTTGAAAAACCCGCCAGAGGCATTTTTGCCATCAATAGGAAAACATCACAGCCCACACGAGGCAGCAGGCTAACAGTCTTTATTGCGGGCAATAGAACAAGTAGCAGACTATTAAGTTACAGCGCAGCGAGCCATCTCCTCGTCCAGAGCAGAAAGGAAAGGAAACAAGAAAAAGGCACAGCCTGTTCAAAAGCCGTGTTTTTAAGTATACATATTCAATAACAAGGCGTTTCCTTAACCATAACAAAGTTGCAGCTGCAGGCAGCAGAAGACCTTGAATACGTTTAGGTTTCACACGGGAAGCGTTCACAGAAAGCTAGACTAAACAACTACAAGCAGCTTTGCGTTCTCACCCTCTAGTGGTGGGAAAATATGAAGCCAGGAGTAACAACAGGTCCCATCATGCTTCTCAACCTGTGACACTCCCCTACTCCTTGCGAAATATTTTCAGCTACCTTGCATTGGAGACTCCATCAACCCCAGTTTGCTAACGTGCTGACCAAATGCATTAGCAGGAAGTGGCTTGGTAAACACATCAGCCACGTTTTCTTCTGAAGTCACATAGGTAAGGGACACTTTTCCTTCTTGTACATATTGTTTCACATTGTGAAATTTGATGTCAATGTGTTTTGATCGAGAAGACACCCGGTCAGACACTGCCATTTGAATGCAGGCTTGTGAATCACAACATATTTGTATTGGTAATGGCACAGACACTTGCAGGTCTTGTAGCAACTGCAAGAACCAAACCAACTCAGTACAGAGCGCAGATAGGCTCACAAACTCTGCCTCTGCAGTTGACAAAGCAAGACAAGACTGTTTTTTAGCCTTCCAGTCGATTGCTACACCACTGTATTTGACAAGAAAACCAGTTGTGCTTTTGCGGTCCACAGTATCCTCAGCGAAATCACTGTCTGATGAACAGACAAGGTTTGGCATCTGATCAGAACAAATGCTTAGGTAATAATTAAGGGAACCTTTTAGGTACCTGAGTACCCTTTTCACACCCTGCCAATGATACTGGGTTGGCTTAGCACACGCTCTGCCCAGAATGTTGACACTTAAAGCAATATCAGGCCGGCTAGTACCAGCTAAGTACAAAAGGCTCCCAATGACAGACTGATATAGGTGTATATCAGGAAATAATTCCTCACAGGTATTTTTCAAAAAACCTGGCACCATTGGAGTTTGTACCGGTTTGCAGTCAGACATTTGACACAACTCTAACAATTTTACAATCTTTTGTTTCTGACACAGCAGAATACCTTTTTCAGTTCTCTGTACTTCAATTCCAAGAAAGCTCTGTACTGGGCCTAGGTTTTTCACCTGAAACCTTTTCCCCAGCTCTTTCTCAAACACTTGCACTTGTTTTTGTGTAGCACTGACCAAGCACAGATCATCCACATATGCAAGGAGAATTTCCAAACTCTCCCCTTTCCCTCGAACATATACACAGGGATCAGCAAGGCTTTGTATGAACCCACACCCTTGCAGGGCATTGTGTAAACAAATATTCCAACACCTGGCAGATTGCCGTAATCCGTAAAGCACTTTCCTCAAAAACCAAACTTGGTTTTCTCTCCCCTCTACTACAAACCCATCAGGCTGAAGCATGTACACTTTTTCCTCTAAATCAGCATTAAGATAAGCAGTAGAAATCTCTGAGCTGCTATGGCAAACACCAATCTGATGGACTGTGCTTTCACAGTCGGGGAGTAAATCTGATCCAGATCACTGGTATCTTGCAAGAACCCGCGTGCCACTAGGCGCGCTTTATATTTCACATGCCCATCAGCAGTGGGTTTCAACTTGTAGACCCATTTGCTGTCAATTGGCTTCACACCCTTGGGCAAATTACAAAGAGAATACACATCATGCTGAATAATGGAATCCATTTCACTCTGCATTGCATCCCACCAGGGTTCTGCCTGTTGCTCAGGCATTTTCACAACATCAGCAAAGCACTGAGGCTCACAGTTTACAGCGCACACACGAACTGCGAGAGACTCAGGGAAAAACATTTAGGTGGAATGCCTTTCGTTTTTCTTTGAGACCGTCTGGGGATGGGACGATCCTGCAAAGGTTCGTCCCTGTCCTCAGCACTGCGAGACCTTTTCACTGAGCCCTCGTGTTCTCTCTCCCCTGTGCAAGACCTTCGCACATCACTTACAGCTCTTCTCCTCCACGCGCCTCTCTCCTCTTCTGTTTCAACCCTTGAGGACCTGGGAGCGGAGGCTGGGAGCGGAGCAGAGACTGAAGGCTGCAGTGGCTGAGAAGCTGGCAGACCAGCCACAGGGAGAAAAACTTCAGACGCTGCCTGAACACGCGACCAATTAGCGTGTTCCTCAAAAGAGGCATTCCTAGACACCACACAGGAATTGCCACCAGCGTAAAAACGATACCCCTTGCAGTTGGGCTCATAGCCAACAAAACGCATACGCTGGGCCTTAGGCTCCCCCTTCCTTCTTTGCCCCTTGGGGATGTGCACCCAAGCAAAACTCCCAAAGACTCTCAGATGTGCAATGGAAGGTTGTTTACCAAACAAACACTCATAGGGAGTAGTATTAACCACAGAACTCCACAGGCTGTTGTGTATGTAACAGGCAGTCAGAATTGCCTCACCCCAAAAACTCAGAGGCAGATCTGCATCAAGCAGCAAACTATGCATTCGAGTCTGCAGAACTCCTGCATTCCGCTCAGCCACTCCATTCTGATGAGGAGAATAGCCGGCAGTCGCCCTGTGCACTATACCCTGTTTTTTGATCCATTGTTGCAAGTTCTCCGACAGGAATTCCATTCCTCTGTCGGTTTGAAGCTTTTGCAGGGAATAACCAAATTGCCTTTCAACCAAGGAACACCAGTTCTTGAGAACTTGACACACATCAGACTTTTGTTTCAACAAATAGCAGAAAATGAACCTGCTAAAATCGTCTACGAGAATGACGAAATATCTAGCTCCCCCTAGGGAAGGTTTACTCATAGGACCCACAATATCACAGTGTACCAACTGAAATGGGGCGGTTGGTACACGAAAACTAACCCTCGGTGCTGGGAGTTGTTTAGATTTAGCTTGCTTGCAAATAGCACAGTCAAGAAAGACATTACAAGGCTTCAAAGTACACCCTTTACAACAACCAGCAAGCCTCTTTAACACAGGAAAGCTTGCATGCGCTGCGCGCCGGTGGAGGAGATGAAGGCACTCATCATGTTGTGGGACATTGCCATACACATTACACACAGTGTGTCGTGGCTCAAGAAAGAACAGCCTCCCTTCTCGTGTAGCCACAGCACATACCACCCCATCTTTGAGGATTTTACCTTGCTTCCCATAGAACTCAACCTTGAACCCTGACTCTGTTAGTTGCCCCACAGAAAGCAAACAGAAATCAAGAGAGGGAACAAACAAAACATTTTTCAAACCCATGTCAAGGGCAGGGACAAAAGCTACACCTTCGCCACAAACTTTAGCCTTTGTCCCATCAGCTAATGTCACAGAGGAAACACTGGCAGAATCCAAACAGTCAAATAAATCTTCAGAATTGACCAGGTGCTGGGAACAGCCGCTGTCTAGAAGCCAAACGGAATCACCTGCCTCCTCAGAGTCCGAAACAGTGTCCGCAACAGCATCTCCCACGGCAACAGCAACTCTCAGCCGTCCTCTGGCCCGACCTCCTCTGCCTCCTCTGCCACGGCCCCTGGCACCGGCGCCTGTGAAGCTTTGCTCCCCTTGCTTCAGGAGCGGGCAATCACGCTTCAGATGAGAAGCAGACCCACAGCGAAAGCACCTTCGCACAGCGTGGGCTCTCACCAGCCCCTCCTGCCTCGCCTCAGCAGCCGGAGAACTTTTTCTCCCAGCACAGGCCTCTGCAGCTGGAGCCGGCTGTGTGGGAGTCTCTGCATTCCTTGCGCGCTTTTCCTCTTCTTCCAGCAGACGAGCAGAAACCAAAGGAACGGTTAACTCCCTCTCTGGCATGGATTGAAGAGAGGACACCACCAGATTCCAGGAACTATCAAGAGAATTCAAGATGCAAAATACCTTGTCACTTTCAGGCAACACTTTGCCTCTCTCCCGAAGTGACGAAAACAGCTCCAACATCTCAGCCAAATGCTGCCTCACCGGGACACCGGGGGCCAGTTTCATCCCATATAAACGGACGCACAGGGCGTACTTGGCGGCTGCTGATTGACTCAAAAACAACTCCCGCAGCCTCGCCCAGGCCTCACGAGGGGTGGCAAGATCCCTGATATGTGTGAGCTGGTCATCCTCCACAGCCAGAAAGAGGACAGACATGGCACGCCTCGTTGCCGCTGCTATCTCCGCAGCAGTCCCCTGCAGAGTCGGGGGAGCTGTGAAAGCACCCCACAGCCCCTCAGCTTGCAAATACTTTTCCATGCGAGCTGACCATGCCAAGTAATTAGTTGCATTTAGCTTAACGAGAGGCAGGCCCCCAGGCACCACATGAGCCATTGTAAAAACACCTCAAAAAATACCTCTCAAAACCATCCTCTGCTACCATGTTGAAAAACCCGCCAGAGGCATTTTTGCCATCAATAGGAAAACATCACAGCCCACACGAGGCAGCAGGCTAACAGTCTTTATTGCGGGCAATAGAACAAGTAGCAGACTATTAAGTTACAGCGCAGCGAGCCATCTCCTCGTTCAGAGCAGAAAGGAAAGGAAACAAGAAAAAGGCACAGCCTGTTCAAAAGCCGTGTTTTTAAGTATACATATTCAATAACAAGGCGTTTCCTTAACCATAACAAAGTTGCAGCTGCAGGCAGCAGAAGACCTTGAATACGTTTAGGTTTCACACGGGAAGCGTTCACAGAAAGCTAGACTAAACAACTACAAGCAGCTTTGCGTTCTCACCCTCTAGTGGTGGGAAAATATGAAGCCAGGAGTAACAACAGGTCCCATCATGCTTCTCAACCTGTGACAATATCCTTACTTGAACTGTGGTGCCCGGAACAGGACACAGCATTCCAAGGGAAGTCTGACCAAAGCAGAACTATACTCCTTTTGATACTCATAATCTCATTGGCTTTTTTAGCTGTCACATCACACTGATGACTCATGTTCAGCTTGTGGTCTACTAAGACTCCTAGATCCTTTGCACATGTACTGTCATCAAGCCAAGTGTCACCCATCTTATATCTGTACATTTCATTTCTCAGCTCAAGTGTAGCACCTTCCACCTTCCACTCTTCAAATTCATTTAGTTAGTTTTGGCCCAGCTCTCTAATCTGTCAATGTCATTGTAAATTCTTATCCTGTACTCTGGGGTGTTAGCTACCTCTCTCAATTTGGTGTCATCTGCAAATTTGATGAGCATGCCCTCTATTCCATCATCCAAGTCATTGATAAAGGTGTTGAGTAGCACTGGGTCCAGGACAGAACCCTCTGGCATCCCACTAGTCACTTCTCTCCAGGATGAAGATGAGCGAGTCATGAGCACCCTTTGGGTTTGGTGAATTAACCAATTACAAATCCACCAAACAGTAGCATTGACTAGCCCACATTTTACTACCTTGTTTGCAAGAATATCATGAGGGACCTTGTCAGAGGCCTTACTGAAATCAAGATATGCTATATCCACAGCATTCCCTTCATCTACCAAGCTTGTAACTATCAAAAGAGTGGGAAAAAGGGAGAGAGAGAGAAGATTACTCTGGCATGACTTGACTTTGAGAAGCTCACGTTGCCTTCTAATGACCACATCATTCCTTTCTAAATGCTTACAGACTGTTTAGTGATCTTTTCTAGATTCTTTCCTCGTATTGGTATCAGGCTGACTGAGCAGTAATTGCTTGGGTTCTCTTTTTCCCACTTTTAGAAGATGAGGACATCATTTACTCTCTTCCTGTCTCCTGGGACCTCTCCTGTCCTCCAGGATTCTCAAAAATTGCCAGTAGTTCTGAGATTAATTCTGCCAGTTCTTTTAATACCCTTGAACATAGTTCATCTGGCCCTGGAGACTACAATTCAATTGGGGCAGCCAGGTTTACCTCTACTACCTCTTTACCTATACCATGCTGCATTTCCCCTACCATATTATCTGCTCCATTTTCCCTAGGTCAAGCACTGTTTTCCTTTTGATAGAAGTCCAAGACAAAGAAGATGCTGGGTAGTTCTGCCTTTTCCGTGTCCCTTGTTAGCATTTTGCCATCTTCTCCATGCAGTGGCCCTACTATTTCCTTGTTTTGCCTTTTGCTACAGAGATAACCGAAAACCTCTTTTTATTGTTTCTAAACTCTCTAGCAAGCTTGAGTTCATTCAGCATTTTAGCTTTTCTGATTTTTTTCCTATATGCGCTGGCTATTTGTTTGAATTCTTAAAAAAAAAAAGGTCTATGCATAATTTTCGTGATATCTGCCACCACAGATAAGCAAAAAAGTCCTCGCATAATAATCCTAGTTATGCACTGCTCCATTTGGAGGGTCTTTTAAAATCATTGAGCAAGTCCCAAGTTTGCAATCACTCATATAGAAAATGTACATATCTAAGTAATAAAACTTCATTTTTTTGATATTTTTTATTATAAAAGTAAAAGAATAGAGGGCAACATAAAACTAGTGGGATATTTGACATTGTTGTTGAGAAACTAATGCATCACTATCTGGTTAAATGGAAGTAGTTGCAATTCTTAGTGAGTTCTCAAGGTGCTCATCAGACATTTTGGGTCTAATTTTACTTTTTGTGTGTTTCATCCTTCAAAATAGTTGCCAGAAAGCAATGACATGAATAAGGCATGATTGTCAAGTGAAGGATATTTGTTTCTGGGAAGACAGGTCTTATAAAAGGCTAGTGAAGAGACATGATCAATTTTTTCTTTAAGCTGAATGTCAGATTGCAGCTCTATGCATTCCATTTGAAAATTGGCAGGTAACATATTTATGTTGACTGAAAATATATCAAAATATTGATTATTTTTCTGGAAATCTTGAAACTTGTTTTCAAATTCCTGTACAAAATAGAAAAGCAAGGCTGCATATTTTTCACAGGACCATGTTTAGCCAATCTATCGAAATGCATAAAATTGTTTGCCTTAATTTGAGCTTACCATAATTTCAGTTTCATTTGCAACGCTGTTATGGTTTGACAGATTGTATCAATAAGTTGGTTTTCACATTGAAGATGCATGTTTAACTCTTTTAAATGAGCAGTCAGATCCACCAAAAATGCTAAATCTGTAAGCCAGTTTTCATTGTCAAGTTCTGGCACAAATTTTGTTTTTGGTACCATAAACCACTTGATTTCAAATCATCAAATCTTTTCAACATTTTGCCTTGACTTAGCCATCTTACTTCCAAAAAATGTTGCCATAGTCAGCATCCATACTTTTAAAGAATTCTTGGAATTGGCAATGATTCAGTCACTTGGCCCTTATGAAATTCATAATCTTGAAGACAATTTGTGTCATACTGGAGTTTATTTCCAGTCCCTTCAAGTTGACTCCCACCCTTGAACAAGACTGGAAATTCCTGCAGCGTTTATTAATTCTTGCTGCCACCACCCACTGAATTCTGAATATCTGAGCAGTACAGTGGGACACTGCTCAGTGGATTACCAATCTCTATGCTAAGGACCTTTCCTTCCCTCTCACCTCTCCCCTTCTGAGTGAGAGAAGTCCTATCTAGCGTGTGTCAAAGGACGGCATGGGAATGGAGAGGAAACAGAGGTTTTACAGAAAAGCATTTATTCAAGGCATGCAAATAAACAAGACAATAACACACATGAGAGGCTCCCCCCTCCCAGGCATGCTTAAGTTACAAGTAGTTACAAAAACAGATATAAAAGCACAGATACATTCTTCAGATCAGCCAACTCCAAAATAATAAATAGCCCTAACGCGACTAACTATCTTATTCCTAGTTACTCACAGTTAGGTTCACAGGCTTAGATGGTCTAAGAGAGGAATTTGGCCAGGAGGCGCGGCATGGGGCCTGCAGCCTACTACTGACCCAGATCCCATCTCTAGGATGTCCCTTTGTTCTCTCTGGTTTCCTTTTGTTCTCTCTCTCCACATGGCCTCCCAAGAAGTTTTATAACTTCTCCCTGGAAGCATCTCGAAGCATCCCGAAGATGCTCACCTCTTTCCTTTTTGATTGGTCAATTCTCAGACTGTGACCTATGATGTTGACCCACACTAAAATGTAATCTAATCCCAACACCTCATTAACCCTTGGTTTATCTGAAGAGGGAAGTATCCCCCTTTAGCTAAGTCTAGATAATGGGAAGCCCCATTATCACAATTTGCATGACATTATCCATTTTTAAAGCTTTTGCACATACATTTTCTTGATGTGCTATGGAATGATACTTCATCAAACTTGAGTTTCAGGTGGAAATTGATAGAAATAGAAATGTCTTCTATTAATTTTTCAAGTCCCTCTCTTTTACCTACCATCACCGGGGCACCATCAGTAACTATGCCAGGTATGTTCACAAAGGACAAAGAAAATCGCTTGAACATATTTTTTACTGCTTTGTATAAATCTCTTGATTTAGTTATGTCTTTTAATGGCACTAAAGAAGCCATTTCTTCAATGACATTATATTCTTCATCAATACCTCTAATAAAAACTGCAAGTTGTGCCGTATCTGTAACATCAGTACTTTCATCCATCACCAAAGGGTAAAATTAACATTAGCAGCTTTACTCTCCAGACCTCTTTCAACAGATTTTCCAGGTTCTTCAATTTGCCTGGCTATAGTCTGGTGAGGCAAACTGATTTTAGAAATATCCCCCTTTTTATGAGAGCAAATTATATCTGCCATGCCTTCCATACATTGCTTAATAAACTCACCATCTGTAAATGGTTTTATTTTGCTATTAAATTTGCTACCACATAACTAACTTTTACAATAGAGTCCATCTGAGTTGTAATTTTTTTTTAAAAAAGTTGAAGATAGATTTTTTTTCAGTTCTGACATTTTATCCTTATGACACATTCCTTGATACGCACCAAATTTGGTAGCATGTTTTTGCATATAATGCCTTTTCAAATTACAGTCTTTGAAAACTGGCACAAATTCCCTACAAATTAAGCAGAGTGCCTTAATATTTGTCTTGACAAAAAGTAGTCATCTGTCCAATTTTCACTGAACAATCTTACTTCATCCAGTTTTTCTTTTTTTGGAGGGGGTTCCCTTTTCTTTTGAGATATTATGGAAACCATGCTGGAATTTTTTAAAAAAGATAAGCTACTGTATTTACTTTTATTATGAAAATTAATAGACAGGCAAATAGAAAGCAAGGTTTAATAATCAAATAATAATACTTACATGTCTTCTAAATGAAATTAAACGCCTATTATTTACAAAGGTAGGTTGAAATATTATCGATAATCACTGTGCTTTACTCACCAAGTTGCCACAAGTACACATAACATCTGATGTTGTCAATTTGACTGTCTTCGCTTGGAAGATAACACGCTGGAAGCCACACACCATCATAAAACTGAAGCCATGCATACAAATAGTGAGCGTATATGGCGCATGGCAGCACTATGCCTAGTACATAATAGACACTTGCATTCTTTGTCACAATTCATTTTACGCGACATTGCAACAGAGTCCTTGTGCTCTTTATTTTATTAGTTAATTTTAAATGTTTTTTGTTTCTTCTGGCCATAATTATAATGCAAATTACAGATAATACTCTGATATTTGTGGACGTAACATATTCTGATTATTCCATTCTGTTCCATTGTTGTCTACAAAGTTCATTCTTGAGAACCATGCAATTGACTTACCAAAAAAAAAAAAAACACAAAAAAATCTCATAATGTTTTAAGAAAGTTTACAAATTTGTGTTCAAAGCCATCCTGGGTCACATGCAGCTCACAAGCCGCAGGTTGGACAAGCATGCTTTAAAATCTTAGCTCAGTCAAAAGTTCTCTACACATCCATCCTGGACTCTTTATACACTTCCCATTTTTTTTTCTTCACCGGAATTTTTTTGAAATTGTGCCTTCAATATTTCACTTTTAAGAAACTCTCATTCATCATGAACTCCTTTCACTTTTAGTATTCCTAAGCATGGGATCACTCACAGTAGCTCCCTATGTTTGCTGAAATCAGCTTTCTTAAAGTCTAGAATGCATGTCTGACAACACTTGACTTCCCCTTTCTGCTGTATAACAACCCCCTGGAGAACATGGTCATTCTTACTTTAGGATCCCACCACTTCCACCCCATTAATCACATCATCATTGTTAGTTAGGATCAGATCTAAAATAGCTGAACCATTTGTTGCCTCTTCCACCTTCTGGACAATGAAATTGTCTACAAAGCAAGTGAGGAATTTGTTAGACCTTACATTATTGGCAGAGTTTGACTTCCAGCAAATATCAGCACAGTTGAAATTTTTCGTCTCTCCTTTCAGAATGTTTTGCCATCTATTCCAGGAAGGCGTCATCTAAGTCCTCAGCCTGGCTTGAGGTTCTGTAGTAGACCCTCACAAGGATATCACTGTTTCTCTCCCCTTAATTTTTACCCAGATGCTCTCAAACTGGCTTCCAGGATTTAAGTCTTGGGTCTCTTCACAGCTATAAATGTCCTTGACATACAGTGTTACTCCTCCTCCTTTCCCTGAAATAGGTTATACCCCATTATTGCTACTTTCCAATCATGATACTTATCCCACCATACATCAGTGATGCCTATTACATAATATTTGCTTTACTGTGCTACGAGTTCAAATTCATCATGTTTATTTCCAGTGCTCTGTGTGTTAGTGCGGAGACATCTGAGATCATGAGTCATTCCACCAGCTGCTTATTTAAGGGTTCTTTTTCCCTCCCCCTGCTGAATTCTTCTACTGTTCACCCCATTCTCCCTCTAAGATGCAAGCTATTATCTCTAGCACTTGATAAACTCCTGTCCTCAAGAGTACTCTCTCTCTCCTTGCCATAACTCAGTTTGAAGCTCTTCTGTGATACTCTTACCAAAAACATTTCTGCCGTGAGGTGCAACCCATCCCTTGCTAGAAGTCATGTAATGTAATTAACAGTTAAACAATTAAACTGTTCCTGGCAGCACCATCTGCAAAGCCAGTTGTTCACCTCTGCTGTTTTTCTCTCTGTTCTTGGGCCATATCCTTCAGCTTAAAGGAGAGATTTATTGTATCAATGTCTTTCAACCTCCTACCCAGAACCATGTAATCCCTTATGATCCCCTGAATGTTGCACTTTTCAGTATCATTGGTTCCCACATGAACCAAAAGGAAGGGGTAACAATCAGTGAGCTTGATGAGTTTTGTCAGCCACTCCATTACATCATGGATTTTTGCCCCAAGAGACAGCACACGTCTCAAAACTTCCTATCAGACCCACAAACCACTGCTTTTGTTTCCCTCAGCAGGGAGACCCCTACTACCACTACAGATTGTCAGAGGTCAATCTATATGATGAAACCTCCAAGATCACCTACACATTCTCTGAGGACTGACACCATTGCTCTTGTTCCTGTTTCTCACCCTCACTGATAAAGGAGAGAACTTCCAATCAGTTCTGTAGCTCCAAACTCACAGAAAGATCTCTGGTCTGTCTACTTCTATGTGTCACATTCCTCCAAATGTCAACCTCCTGTGTTTGGGAACTGACCTCCTCCTCTCACCATTAATGAGACTTGGGCTATGTACTAAAATTCAGATTTTTAGATATCCAATTTAACCACTTAAGTCTCTGTTTCTTGCCCACATTTTTATGGACACGTGTTTGATATCTTTTTTCAAACCAGATGGTCTCAATCTGTGTAGCAGCTTAATAGGTTTGCCTTGCAGCAACTCCCTATACTGAGAGAGGAAAGTACAATTAACTGTTTTCAGAGGTTTCTAGCAATTGTGATGTGCAATTTGGTGTTTACTTTGTATGCCAGTATCCAAGTGATGTTAGCATCCATTATTTAAGTTAGTCAGTTGGTAAAGATAAAATGTCTTTATCTAGTATCTATGTAACATCTTAAACCATAGGATCCTGTGGTGCGGACTGGTCTCTCCTGCTTGGCTGCTCTTTCTGACAGGGATTTTGAAAACATCTATGTCAATGCTCTCTTGGCCTATACCTACAGCTTGGCTGGTGATGGGGAAAAACTTAAACATATCTTCGATATCTTGATGAAATCTGCTACTAGAACTGGTGAGTATTTTGCTCTTGGACCCAGGAACAAGCAAATAAACAAAAAGCACAGGATTTTAAATGAAGGCCATAACTTTGTTGACAACTGAAAGGATCTGCAACCAACTAATGTTTTAACTCCCCTAGTGTACGTATAACAACTGCCTAGACTGAGATAGCCCATGCCAAGTCATCACCAGTTTCAGACCCAGCTAAGACTTGGCCTACTGTGGCTTGAATCCTAGGTTAGAGTAGAAACAAATAATACAAGGTCCTCCCAGTCATATCTGAAAATGAACTGATGGAGAACCTAAATCTGATATACAATTTCAGCTTCACCCAGCCCAGAGATGAGAAAGGAACTGTTGAAACATAAGTGCCAGCAGGACACCTTCTAGGCATACTATCTCGTAAAAACCAGTGAAAATCCTTGGACAATTGAAACAGTCCACAGTCAAAAACAAAACTAAACAAATACCTAGCTAAGAAGTGAACCAGTTTCACTGTAACTCGAAGCTGTTTTATTGCAATGTTCCTCCATGTGAGAACTTCTAGGTTCATTCAGCCAAGGAGAAGCTAGGCATACAGAGAAACTGGGGGTGAGAATGGGCAGAGCTGTTCCACCACAATTTCAGTCCTTGTATGAGCAGAGAAAACATTTACATACAGTTTGTAAATGGTAGAAAACAGTAGAGTGACAGTGTAGTCTGAGGTGTAGAACCTTCTGTTCCAGAAGGTTGGAGTTCCCTGAACAGCAGTTTCTGAGGCAGCATAAATACAGCAGGGAAGATGTTGGATTTCTGGAAGTCTTCTATTAGCAGAGGGAAAGTACGTGGATTCCATGCTGAACTGATGTATCTCAGTAAATCAGAAGATGCCTTTCATGGAAATTCAAAATAAATAGAAGTAAATAGACATGCTGTCCATCTGTTAAAAAGGAGGGGGATTGGGAAATAAATTTGTTTTAAACTGAACAAAGCATTGCAGGAGATGGTGAGCTTTTGAATTTTCCAGAAGTCTTCACCAGATTGAATGGTACAGTATTTTTCAATGATAATAATTAATAATAATAATAATAATAATAATAATAATAATAATACAACCAAGCAATAATTATTCAACTTGTCTTACATTATTGGTTGAATTTACATGTCTCATTAATTCAACAGGTCTCTGACATTATCCAAACCCAACAACTGTGCCCCCCTTTGCTATCTCTTTTATTACCCTCACTTCCTGCCTGGCTGATGCTAATTCTCTCAGCCCATCCTCGTGTTCCTCTTTGATCCCAGTCTGTATCCAGCTCTACCTCAGCCCTTCTTGGTTTGAACTAGATCATAAAACAACCTTCAGAGGCCGATTTGGGCATTAAGCCCCATCTAACACCTCCAAGGAACTGCTCTGTTTATTAACTTTCAGCTTCCCAGCTTATTGAGGTATATGCTATCCCCATTAAACAAGATTAAGAGCAATTACTATCATGCCTGCTCTATATATAGCAGTGTCTGTGGCAATAAGAGAAGAGTAATTATTTATAGCTACTTTCCCCACAATCATCACACATGTGCTATGATATATATATTTAATCAAGCAAGATATACAGTAACCCTTCTAAACATGATTAACAGCAATTACTAACTAGCCCTGCTCACCAAATAACAGGACAGGCAAAGTACATATTTTCATAGTTTCACAGTTACATAGTTTCATAAGCAGTAGGGCATTACTTAGCACTGCCTAATAACCTCCCAGGATCTACATTCTCTACAGACATCTACTGCCCGCATATGATCTCTACAGTGTGCTTGCGGCATACAGTATTGTAAAGACTAACATATTTATTTAAGCAATCATCATTACAATTCATGTCACGAGGAATGCCAACATGACAATAATTAAGATATATGATAATTAATAATAGACTGAGAAGGCCTGCCAGAAGAGATAGGCTTTAGCACTTTTTTGAATTTGGACAACATATTTTGTTGGTGAATCTCTTCCGACAGGTCATTCCACAGTCTAGGGGCAGCCAATGAGAAGGTCCTCTGGGTGACTGTTGCCCATCTATTCTTAGATAACTGGCCCCCAGAGAACCTGAGTGTACAGGGCAGTTTATATGGGAGGAAAGGTAATCCTGCAGATAACTTGGACTCATACCATGTAGGGCTTTAAGGGCAATAACCAACACTTTGTACTTTGCCCAGAAACTAATTTGAAGCCAATGGAGTAATTTTAATATCAGTGTGATATACTCACTCCTTGCTGTACCTGTAATCAATCTGGCTGCCATGTTTTGGATCAGTTGGAGTTTCCAAACTTGGTACAAAGGTAGCTCAATGTACAGTGCATTGCAGAAGTCCAACATTGAGGTTACCAGCGCATGCACTATTATCTTTAGGTTGTCCGATTTTAGGAAGGGTCGCAGTTGGTGTATCAGCCAAAGCTGATAATAAGCACTCCTGAACATTGCGTCTATCTGAGTTGACATTTGGAGGGATGGATCCAGCAACACTCCCTAGCTGTGAATACATTCTTTCAGCGGGAGTGTGACCCTGTCCAGAACTGGTTGACACACCTCCAACCTCAGATTAGGACCCTTAATAGTAACCACCTCTGTCTTGTCTGGCTTCAGTTTTAATTTGTTTTTCTTCATTGAGCCCATTGTCTCTTTCAAGCATTCACTCAGAAGAGACACACTATCCTGAGCAGGTGCTGTTTTTGAAGGTATGGAGAAATATATTTGAGTGTCTTCAGTATACTGAAAGCACACTGCTTCATGCCTCTGGATGATCTCTCTCAGTGGTTTTATGGAAATGTTAAAAAGGAGTATGGACAGAATGGCACCTTGTGGCATGCCATATAACAGCTCCTTTTTTGAGGAGCAGCTATCCCCAAGCACCACCATGCGGAACCTACCTGAGATGTAAGACCAGAATCACTGCAACACAGTGCCTCCAGTTCTCAACCCCACAAGGTATTCCAGAAGGATATCATGGTTGATGGTATCAGACACCACTAAGAGGTCTAAAAGCACCAACAGAGACTCACTCCCCCTGTCAGTGCTAAGATGGAGGTCATCCACTAAGCATGTATCCCACCCTGTATCCAGCTTTGAAGCCAGTTTGAAATGCATCAAGGAAGTGTGTGTCATCCAAGATCACCTGGAGCTCAAAAGCAACTATCTTCTTGATCAGCTTGCCCAAAAAAGGAAGGCTAGAAACTGGTCTATAATTAATAAGGTCCAGGGGATGCAAGAAGGGCTTTTTCAGGAGTGGTCTAACCACTGCTTCTTTTAAACAAGATGGATAGTTCCCATCCCTGAGATATGCATTAATAATATGTTGTATTTGTAGTCTAATTGCATCTCCTTCCTGGACGACCAGCCAAGATGGACAGGGATCAAGTTAGCAAGTTGTCTCCCTTACTCACTTGCCCCCGCAGCTTGTCCACATCAGCAGAACTCACAATTAGAACTGATCCAGTATAATCCCACTCACAGAGTCTCTGGACACCTCAGTATCAACTTCTGCTCCAAAATGGCATCTAAGTGGGCTCTTATGCAAGAGATTTTATCTGTGAAATGATCATTAAAAGCATCACAGCAAGCTACTGAAGGCTCGAAAATGGGTTCAGTGGAGAAGCTTAATCTGTGGGGCACATATGAGATGGCTGGTCAGGATGAAAGACATAGCACCTACCTAAGGGTAAATGCCCAATAGCCACCAGGGAATTTTTTCCCTAGTTCTTAATATTCTCTTCTGAATTCTCAGGGAGTCTGGTATACTGGCAAAGAGAGAAGAGGCCTGCACCTCAACAGTTTCCTTCATTCTATCCTCGTGCCCCATCTGCTGAGATTGAGACCAACAGTTACATCCTGCTAGCTTGGCTTAACCAACCAAACCTCTCCCAGGAGAACCTGACTTTTGCCTCACAAATTGCACAGTGGATTGTCAGGCAGCAGAACGTTCATGGAGGTTTCTCCTCCACTCAGGTGACTTTTAAATTAACTACATGCTATGAGAAGAATTCCATCATTTATCTTTCATGGAATCATAAAACTGCAATGGACCACAAGTGTCAATTAGTCCATCACCCTCCTAGTTAAAAATCCACTGCTGAATCACCCCTGAAAGACAGCCATCCAAAAACTTTCAAGGATGGAAAGGCACCACCCTCCAAGGCAATCTATGCCAATGGAAACACAATTCTTCCTAATGTTTGGATGCAGTGTCTTTTCTTGTAATTTGAACTAATTGCATTGATTGTTTATGTTTTATTCTGTTCATGTCCTAGAACAGGAAATGTTGGGAAAATTCAATGCTTTCAAGAATGCACATTGCTGAACATATTTGTATTTTGAAGAGCATTAGTCCTCTGTTTCTTATGAAGTTAGAAAGCATATTGAATCAAAATAAAGATTTGCCACATAGTAATAAAAGTTGTAAAAGCTAGAGGGAGACTGTGATTTCCAAACACCTTGAAATCTCACCCTACTTCCTACCTCCATTTCAGGTTCCACAGAGGGATTGACAGTATATATCAATGACAGAAAAAGCCCTTGTAAACAATTGTTTCCATTTTGGATTTGCATTGCTTTGCCTTTAAACCAAACACCCAAGGAATTAATTTAAAAATGTTGATTAAAAAAGTTAATTAAAAATGTCAACATGGCTTAGTTATTGCTCTGCTCAGTGATGAAGCGTGTTGAGTCTTACCTGGCTTTCAGAGTTGTTGTCTAAGCAAAACCAAATATACCCCATAAATATATATATATAGAGAGAGAGAGAGAGAGAGCATCCTTAGCTTCCTGATGAAAATGGGATAAAAAGAGATGGGACACATTGTTTTCTAATACAGAATTTTACTGCATTCTCTAGGATACTCCCGTGGCTCTCCAAGCTTTGTCTGAATATGGGACTCTTACTTTTGAAAAAGATGCTGAAAACACAGTAGATACCAGTGCTGGGGAATCGTTCAAGAAACAATTTTTGGTGGATAGAAGCAACAGTGTCCTGCTGCAGCAAGTTGCACTGCCCAGTGCCCAAGGAAATTACAGTGTGAAAGTGAATGGCTCTGGCTGTGTCTACACACAGGTAAATGTCCTTAAAAAATGACCTTGGTCACTTATTAGAGAAACAAATGACAACCAGTGATGCCACAGCTGCTGATGCTATATGGGCATTTCTCCCCCTCTTTCAGACAACCCTGAGGTACAATGTCATCCTTCCTGCACAGGCATCTGGGTTTGATCTAGCAGTGGAGACAAGAAATGCTTCCTGTACAGGAAACTTCCTGCCTAGATTTAATATTCTTGTGACAACCAGGTAATGTCTGATTTGAAACATGAGACAGGAAACAGGAGCAAACTAGTGAATAACATCTGTCCTCTACTAGCAACATTGCTGTGCATGGCAAAATAAACTGATAAGAGTGTTGTGTGCTGCTACTCTGTTCCTCTCAAGAAAACACACAGGGATTTTCCATTGCTGTTAAAGAGACACAGAATGCTAAGTTTACAATGATTGCTACACTAAATAATTAACATCACATTTTGGGTTATATAGGAAAGCCACTGTCACTCGTGCATGATGCTGATTGGTAGATTCTCCAGGTTTAGACCTCTCCTAAACTTCCAGCTTTTTCCCAAGGCACAAACTCCACATGCTTTGATCCCAAAGTATTTCTGCATTCTCTGTGTCATCTTTATTACCTTTCCTCTAATTGTCTTGCTGAACATCATACAGGCATTTTAAGCCACTCTTTCCCCTCCCGTGGCATTAGTTTCTTTGATCCCTCCTTCCTGGGCTGAGATCCCAGGCCATTCCCTTTGATATGCTACCCATTGTTAACTGCATTCCTAACCCTAGTAATCTAAAGCCCATACATAGTAAACCACTTGTCAATTGCTATCACTCCTAAGTAAACAAAGCCATTCCTTCCTTTGTTTATTTTGTTTCCTGCTCATTTACAACTCCAGATAATAAACAATGCAATAAACAATGTTCAGCATCGACCATTTGGTAACACACTACGTCCATACAAACCTTATGTTACATCAATATGCATCAATAGCATGCACAGCACACATACTCAGCAGATTCTACATACATGCACATGGCATGGAATAGATACAATATGACAGCATGACAAAGACGCAGTTCTTGGTGTGTTGCTGCTAATCCAATTGTCTATGTGAGGTATGAAGTCCAAAGAATAAACCTGCTTACTGATCTCTGTAGATCAGGATTGGCCATATGGTAAATCTGTGTAATGATTCTGTGGAAGCACAAAAAGTGCAAAACTTGCTAAGAAAAACCTCCAGCTTCCATTTAGGAATGAAAGGAAATCTCTAGCACTTAAGGGAATGCAAGGAAGCATTTGGGAATGTGTGGATTCTGTGATATCTTGGAAGTAGGAAGGGAAGAGGATAAAGAATATTTCCGCTGCCTGATATGATGTCTTTTCTTTCTCCTAATGAAAAGAATAGTGAGATATGCTGAAAAATGCTAAATCATTTATGTAAAATAAACAAATGTGCATTTTTTTTTAAAAAATAGCTTCAACAAATCAAAGGGTACATCTTTTCTTGTGGCAGAATTTGAGTTTGCTCATTATAGATTTCTTAACATTGTATTAGAATCCACAGATGTTATGAATTGTGTAGAACACTAGATACTATTTCATTTTAAGAAGTTCCTCACAATGTATTTGCAGCTTGTTTTCAACTAGGCTCAATCATAATACAAGATTATTTGGGTTTGTTTTTGTTTCAAGATACACTGGTGAGCGCAACATATCCAACATGGCAATTGTTGATATGAAGATGCTGTCTGGTTTTGTTCCTGTCCAATCATCCCTCCGGGAGGTAAAACCTGAATGAATTAGTCTAAAGCAGTGGTTCTCAACCTGTGGGTCCCCAGATGTTTTTGGACTTCAGCTCCCAGAAGCCCTGAGCATTGACCATAGTGGCTGGGGCTTCTGGGAGTTGAATTCCACAAACATCTGGGGACCCACAGGTTGAGAACCACTGGTCTAGAGGAGTGTATGTTCACTTTCCTTTCCGTTTTGTACTATGTACTTTTGTACTATGGAGGGGAAAAATTAGCAAGATGAGGAATGGATTGATTCTTTTTTGCCAAAAGTCAGGAATCAGAAGAGCCCTGTCAAAATCATACCTTACCCAGCATCCCATTTTCCTGACCAGATGTCTATCGGAAGCCAGCAAGCAGAGCATGAAATAAGGGTTGAAGCCCACTGCTGCTTGTTTCCAGATAGACATAAAGACTCCTCATCTCAGTGCGCTAGAGTTCTCTGGGCATGTGAAGCTGGAGACTAGGATGACTTGAAGATGTTACCAGGCTACCCACAGCCCATTTTATGGTATTTCTGAAAGAGTCTTGAACTGCAATCAGTTCTCATAATTAATTCTAGGACTGCTTCTCTCAAAATCAGAAGCTAGAATTCCAAAAGCGATTTCACTTGGGCAGAAGTTCACATGATTAGAAAAGTTTTGGTTTGCGTATTTCCATATTGAAGTGGTAACATCCACATGGCAAGCCAGTGTGGTGTAGTGGTTTGAGCTTTGGACTACAACCCTGAAGACCAGGGTTTGATTCCCCGCTCAGCCATGGAAACCCAGTGGGTGACCTTGAGCACTTCACACACTCTCAGTTCCAGAAAACCCTGTGGTAGCTTCACCTTAGGGTCATCATAAGTGAGAAATGACTTGAAGGCACAAAACAAAACGATAACAAAAACCAGCATCTACATACTAGATGCAACAGCCATTTCAATGTGTTGAACGGGGCTAGGAAACATGTGGCCTTCCAGTTGTTGTGGGATTCCAGCTCCCATTAAGTCCCAGAAAGCATGGCCAATGACCAGTGCTGGTGGGAGCTGTGCAGTAGCAACAGTAGGAGGGTCACACATTTCTCTCGGAGTAGTATCTACATCCCAGCAGACCCAAGAGCAAGCCATTTTTTCCCAGACTGGCATAGGAAGCCATTGGAGAAGCCTCCCATTAAAATATTAGAGATTTCTGTTTGGAAGCAGAAGAACCCACAAGGAAGAGGTTTTCAGTGCTGGTATCATTTCAACTTTCATGAACAACAACAAGAACAACAACAACAACAACATGCAATCTGTATATGCCACAGTTTTCTCACTTCAGTATCATAGGCCAATGTCATGGTTCCTTTCAGCAAAAATGCCCTTCTTCTTCCTTTTTGTCCCATGCAGCTCCAAAACAAAATGATGCGTGTGGAAACCAAGAATGACCACGTCCTCTGTTACCTGGAAGACGTAAGTCCAGAGTGAGAGAAAAGGGGCTTTTATTATAGGTTTATTGTAAAGCAACAGCCTCAAAACACGTAAAAAGAAACTGTCTCTAATACCTTCTGTCTTCTCATGCCTCAGGTATCAGCAAAGGAAATTACTTTTGCATTAACTATAGAGCAAACCCATCCTGTGTCCAACATTAAACCCGCTGAAGTTAAAATCTATGATTATTATGAAACAGGTAAGAGATCTGCTAGTCACTTAATAATACACAGTATTATACACAGAATACTCTAATGATAAGCAGTCCCACTTTGAAGAAGAAGAAGCTAGTGTAAGTCTCTGTATTTTGGGTTGAGTTGGAGAGTTTCCTTTCAGGGCTTAACAGATTGGGTCACTCCTTCCATCTTGCACAGTAGCTCCTCTATATGAACAACTATGATTATTACGGCATTTACAATTTTCTACCTGAAGGAAGGACAATTTGATATTTAACATACTCATATTCTCATATTTAGCTATTATATTACATCTTTCACAGTCCTTACATACGGAAGTGCCATTTCTTGTAGTCCCTTGAGGTCACCTATACTTTCTTTAGGCTTGCCAGCTTTTTACTGTCTGTGTCTTTAACATACTGTTACATAATTGGTTTACAGATCCCAGTAGGTTCTGGAAAACTTCATCTGGTGATCTCTGCAGAGTTACTTTTAAAGGCACCAGAGGAGGATTATTATTAAATATTTTTAATCCACTGGTAACTTGAAGACTCTGGATAGTTTTGAGTATCTTATTTTTGCAGTCCAAAGATATTTTAATGTTTTTCCTAAACTTAAAGTCATCCCTCTCTTCCTAAATATCTGAATGGATCTATGCAGCATCCTATTTATACTTCTGTGACCTTCCTTCCTTCTCTCTCCACCAGATGAGTTTGCCCAGGCTGAATATATTTCGCCTTGCCAGCAAGATTCAGACTGAATGAAATGGAGAGAAAGGTAAGGCAAAGCAAAAGATGCTCCTGAGTGGCACATTTAAGAGGCAGAACAGTGCAGAGGAGAAGAGGGGAATAACAGACAAAGAGGGGTAAAAACTGGATAGACATGCTCTTTCAGATTAATGCAAAGAAATTAGAACTTTCACAACAGAAAACCTTATTACCGATTGGTGCCTCATGACACATCCACTTGGAACCTCCCCAGTCTTTGTAGAAGACAGCAGAAAGTGAGAAAGGATAAAGTTGTATGTCACTGTGGGCAATTGTCTAATAATTGTTCAGATCTTACAACACTGTAGGCTATTTGGCCGATCTTCATTCAGAACTCTTCAGCGCCTTTGGTCACTATTTGCTCTGGGTGTTGTGAAGCCTGTAAAGGCATGCTTTCTTTTCTTTTTTTTAAAGAAGCAATGTCTAAAAATCTTAAAATTTCAGATATTATCCTCCTATCTAGCAAGTAGGGTGAACACAGTATAAGTGACAGGTACTGAACCATACAAGTTTTGTGTATGTGATGTATTTTGCTGTGATATATCTCAAATTCTTTTTTTTTTAACTGTTAGTAGGAATAAAACTCTGCTGGTGGTTCTAGGAATCACCACTGAATGCTTCAGGACTGAGCTACAGCAACAAATACAGTAGCCAACACAACATTTAAACTCTGTGTAGCCCTTTTTGTAAAGTAGCAAATTTCTTTTGTCTCCTAGGAGGCAAACGAAATATCTCAAGGCTCACTGAACATGTTAATACAGATTAGCTCCAAAATCACATGTTTAATTTACTTGTTCTTTTATCCACTTTCTCTAAACAAAATTGTTCATTTATTTCAGCAAGAAAGATCAGAAACTGCATCTCTCTGAGTGACTGAAAATCCCTGGTCCAGCAATTGTTCTGACAAAATGAAAAGTATAAGGAGTTGATTTTTTTGATGAGGGCGGGGGGAATGTGGAATCTAGTTGCACATTTCTTTAAGATCCAGATGGATATTTTAAATGCCTTAATTGCAGAATAAAACATTGTTTGTTACAATCATTTGAGTGACTGTCTTTTGTAGTAAATTTATTTGATTGGATGCTTTGAAATACTAACATACTTAAAACTAGCACACTTGTTAAATTGGATTAATTAGTTAAACTACTGGAACAGGGATGGAAAGACAGCTATGCTACTTATGTTCTAAAACCTTACAGCCACTTTTTATCCATAGTAACAAATCCTTATAACTCAAACTAATATTGTAATGAATTTCTCAACACATATTTCTTACCAAGTGTTAAAAATGCATAATATTGTTAGCCAAAAATGTGGGTGACTCAGGGGTTCACCTGCAATGCCAGTACCTCCACATGTCAGTGTAGAATTATTTAGCTCAAAGCTGGAAGCCTGTAGGGGGAGGGATAACCTAACAAGATCTTCCACCAATATTTACAGGGACCTGTGTAGGGAAAAACCAACCAGAGATTCAAGAAATAAACTAAAATGTGTTTTATTAGAGGAATTCAGTGACACACACAAAACACTCACACATTCGCACAAGGCTAACCAAAGGAAAAGGTAGGAAAGATCGATAGTGGAATTTCAGAGACTGGGTGGTAATTACCAATCCAGAGAGCAGCAAAGAAACAGCAATATGGTTTAGACTTGCACTTAAGGACAGTACTCATTCAGGAGTCAGAGTGACAATGTGGCATTCAGCAAATGAGATACTGCATCTGACTGCTCAAAACTGGAGGGTTTAATACCCAATTTTATACCTACCTGAAGGGCATGGGTCCTTAAGCTGCCTTAAAGGGAACCAATTAAATTCATGTCCTTGTAAAATGAGCTCCTCTAAGCTTTTCATTGTTGGCACATTGTCTTCCCATTTTAATAACTCACTATAAGATAGTACTAGTTTCACTGATTTTAAACGCCTCTTGAGGACAAGTCCAAAACGGTAACTTGCTGTAAAACTTTTGTTGGACTGTCCACCATGCTTTCAGAAGAGCCTTTCGGATACAATGCTTATTGAAGTCTTTATTTACTTTTAATTTATCATAAGTAACCATGCTATCCAAATAGGTTATCTTGGCCTTCTATATCCAATATAGGAGATCTTTGCAAAGTTATCCAATCTCTAATCCAATCTAGACCGCATGCTTGATAATATAATCTTAGGGAAGGTACATCTAGGCTGCCTCTTTCTTTGGAATCTTGTAGTGTCTTCATTTTGATTCTGCGTCTTTTACCTGCCCAGATAAATTTAGATAATCCTCGTTCCCATTCTTGAAAAGGTTTGTCATTCATAATTATTGGCAGGTTCTGGAACTAAAATATAAATTTTGGGAGGATGGACATTTTTATTGCATTTATTCTGCCTAATAAAGATAAATTTATTCCATTGGAGAAGATCTTTCTTAATCTGAAACCATATCTTCTGATAGTTGTTAATAAACAATTCTTGGTTCTTCTTAGTAACTGTTATTCCCAAATATTTAACTTTGTTTTTTATTTGAAATCCTGATATCTCTTTCAATTCCTCTTCTTCTTTTCTTTTCTTTTTCTTTTTGTATATTCATGGTCAATAATAAGAGTGTTTTCTTTGTTTATTTTAAAACCTGCTATGTGTCTGAAATCATTCAAAATTTTCTGAATTGAATCTTTGGGTTTCTCCAGGAATACGAACAGATCCAAGGTTCTAAACTATTAAGAATTTCAAAAGCCAATATCAACACGTTAAACTAAACCTGGAAACAAACAAAAATCAAATCCAAATTACACAAAAATGAAGTGATATGTCCAGCCACAAGGTTTCAGGATCTGGTAGTAAAATATGTAGGAAAAAAATGGTGAATATGTATCATATATGTGCACCGTAGATAGGGATGCCTACATATTTGAGGGAACGTGGGGAACTTGTTCTGCAAAGCAAGATGTGAAAGTCAAAAGTGAAAGTGGAGCCTTTCAACAAAATGTTTCCAACACAGACTGCTTCTCTTCAGAGATTCTTCTTTCCCAGTTTGGATTTTTTCAAATGGATTGAGGTAGACACATTTGTCTTCAGCCCCTGATAGTTATATCTTTAATTTCTGCATTGATGTCTATGAGCAGCTTTCCATTTTCACCTCTGAACATTTTGAAGTAGTTTTGCAGGATCAGAAAACAATGAGGTTGCTCTATCTATCTACCATTTTTATCTCTGCGTGTCTCTTTTTCCTGTTCATCCAGGCAATCCATTCTCATTTTAAAAAATGCAAGAAACAATATATACAGTCCCAAGATGCTAAAACTTTGGACATTAAGAACAAGTTACTAGGACCTATAAGCAGATATAATAAACAATATTATAAAGGTGGGAATGTTACCCCAATGGCAGACCCCATCCCAGGGGGATATAAAATTGATATCAAATATGCCCACCATGCCAGAGAGATTACCCAGGTGGGTGTGTAGACAAATAGGTCAAATGACTGAAACTAAGTCAAGGCTAGGAAAATCCCCAGTCACGTTTCCCCATGGAGACCTCAGGCTAAACACGTCTGCATGAACAAAGGGTCCTCAGCCACGAATAGACAACTTGAGCAGATTTCTGAGTTTTCCCCAGCTTAAGCAACTCCGACTTTGGAAAATCCTACTAGGTGAGGTCCATCTGCATGAACCAATCACACAAACTATAAAGTTGCTATTGTGTGGCATTTCCCCCTCTATTTTGGCCATTGTTCTTCCCAGGAGAGGACCTGCCCTCGAGGTACGTTCTGCCCTATAAGTAGTCCCAGTTTGAGAGAGTCTCTTTGGAGAACTCCCTCCACACTAGCAGACCAGCACTTTATTAGTCAAGTGATCCCCTCAGCCGCCTCTCTTCTCTGAGCTCTGACCTTCTTGCTGCTTCTCGGACTGAAGGCTTATTTTGAAATAAAAAAACAATATAAAAAGAACATAGCAAAGAAGAAAAAAGGTGTCTTACAAAATAGCACTTGGGAAGTATCCTGGCATTATCGCACCTATATTTGTGATATATTTGGCTTGTTTCCTTAATTGTTTCCTATTATCCTGGCATTTTTTATCTAATGTTGTAATAGCATCTTTCCTTCTATATTTTTGCTCTCTCTTGTCCAAATTCTTTACTTCTGACGCTATTAAAATACAGATTTGGGAGTACTACTTTACTGTCACCTGTGGATTTTTGGTCTTTATGATATCCTTATTTAGTTCCTCAACAGGGACAAATTTTAAAAGGCTTGTCAACTCACGACCTAAGTTTGCTGTCCATTTCAGTCTCCCTTTTCTAATCCTCATGCCCTGATCTGCTAACCCCATTTGAGCCACTAAGTGATTCCGTTTTGGGACTCTGAGTTTTAGAACTATTGGGAGATGGTCACTCTCTATTTTAGTTGTTACTTCAAAATTCATTACATAACTGTAGATGGACTTAGATATTAAAACATAGTCTATCAGGCTGCACCCTTGATGTATCAGACTCAAACTCTTGTTTATTATTCTAAGGCCACAGCTAGCACCATCTGTGCTAGACATACACGAGCATAATTAATCTTAGTATCTTTAAATTGCTGGCTACCTCTGTTTAGACAATCTTTCAGCTGTTTACACTGTCAGTGATGTGAAGCAAACAGCTTTTCATTATTTATTCCCATTCATGCATTTAGATCTCCTGTCACTATTTTGTTTGCTTTTGGGAATTGCACTTCTAATTTAATTATATATTCTTCCAGGTCTTCCCATAATTTAGTCGTTTCCTCGTGGTATCTCATATGGGGCATGTAGACATTAATCAACAATAATTTCATCCCTTTCAATTCAAGCACCCAGGCTAGTGCTACATCACCAAGGGGAAGGGATGCATTTAACAGAGGCTTTTAAAGCCTTAGAAACTAATATACCTAAGCTTGCCATAGCTCTCCCTTTTCTCATGTTCACTTTTGTCAGTATTTCTAGGGAATAAAATCCATTGAAGTCTAATTTTGTATCACACTATGTTTCTTGTAGACAAAGTATATCACACTTTCTCAGAAACTCTCCAAATTCATCATTATAAATTTTAGACTTTCAGCCTGCAATATTCCAGGATAAACAATTTAGAACAGATGTTTCCCACTTCAAATTTATTTCCAACTTAGCTCCTAGAGAGTTCACCTTCCCTACCAGGTCCCTTGGTTTTTTATAAATAGACCTTCTCTCTCTTATTAATCAATGGGAGTCATACTCTTTCCCCAGAAAACTACTATCGTTCATACCTGTTCTATTTTTGTTTGCCTTTTTCCTGCTTTGACATACCTTCTTAATCTCACTACTTAAATCATTACTGCAATGGTCTTGAAAATTTGCCTCTAGCTCTTGTTGGCCCACCAAAGCTGCCCTCTTTGTTACCAAATCACAATCAGGTATAAGATTTGTTTCTCTGCCTACTTCCTTCCTCTGCAAGTTAACCAATTTCTCATATACTGTAGATATTCTGTCTATTATCTCCAATTGTGTTATTGGTGGGAGGAGCTGGAAAGTTTGCATTAGACTCTAATGATGAGAGATTCTTCTTCCTCAATGACCATTTCTTGAAACTGAGTGCCAGGATGTTCTATTACCGGGGCTATTTTAGATAACTGACTTCTAAGGGAAAGTGACCTTGGTTGTAGACCGTCATGAACTAATATTGTAAGGTTTTCCTCCTTGAACTGGCTTTTCATATTCAAAATCACTCTCCGCTCTGTGTTTGTACATAATGAGATGGGAGGAATATCGTTAACAAAGAAAACAGGAAATAACTATGCCCTCTCTCCTAAACTTAGTTTGCACTGAACATATTTTACTCAAACTGCTTTCATCAACAAATTTAATTACTGCCTGGGCATTAAAATAGTTGTAGAATAGATATTCAACCCAGCCTGTTTCTGTGGAGGAAAGACTTCTTGCCCCTGGCCCCAGTATCTGTAACAGATGCTCCTTACGCACAGCTTGAGATAGCCATCCTCTCAGCTTAGGATAATTGATTAAAACCAATTTATTTCTTACAACTGTTAAGTTCCAAGTGCTTTCGCCGATGTTGCTTTTACTCTTTCTGCTTTGGAGCTCTTCTCTGTTAACGGAAAGTTGTCTATTGTTCATTGAGTTACCTCTCAGGACGTTTTCCCATGTGTCTTGTGGATCCAGCTCTCATGTTATTTCCCGTTTTATAGAGGATTGAGTGTCAGCATGTTCAGGTTCTCATAGGTGATTACAATTCATCTGGTTCTGTTTCAGTTCATTTATTGTTAGGAATGGTTGGGCTTTTATGTTTCCTTTTCTGCTCTTTACTGTAGTTTCCAGGTTGTAAGCACTTTCCATTTTTTAAAAAAGTTTTTGATAGTTTATCTTAACCTTCTTCCCAAGAAAGGTATCAGATTTCCTTGGGTTAGTAATATTTTTACTCTTTTGGTAGAGTTCTTTGTAGAATTGGTCTTCTTGTTATGTGGTCTTTGTATAACCTTTTTTTCTGGCTCCTTGTCATTCCTTCTAGCATGTCTCCATTGCTTTGCCCTGCTTGCTAGTCTCACTGAGGCTTTGGCAATCATAATTAACAATCTATTAGAGTCAAAAAGGTATTCCTTAATTGCTTGTATGTCCTTATACATGCAAATGGTCTCTCTTCTTATTCCCTCTAATGGTAATTTGCCATCTCTAATGATTTCATTTGTCTACCTGCCATATCCTCAAAAGTAATCCCCTCCCTGTCCTGGTTTGATAGCCTAGAAAAGCAGCATATTTCATCCTGTCCTGGAAGACTGTTCATGGTTTTCCAAGCTAATGCAATTTCCTCAGGCAGATTTATTCCTGAGGTCTCATAAGGGTTAAAAAGGATTTCTTAATGATCTAAAGTCCACTCTAACAGCCCTTCAGAAGGAAGTTCTGGTCCTGGACTCTCTATTTCAGTCACCGGGGTATTACTGTGGTGAACTAGCCCTATCCCAGGGTCTACCTTAATATTTTATAAGACCTCCATGTGTCTGATATTAAAAATCACTCCACGTGTCTGACAGGGTCCCCCAGAAGAGCACACAGGCAGGCACGGCCGAACAGCCGCAATTAAGAAATACCAGGTCTGGCCAGTAATCAATCTGTCACGTAGCTCCAGCAGCCCTCCAGACATGCAAACCATCAAACAAACAAAGAGTTCTCTGCTCCAAGAAACCAGCTTGACAGGATTAGCAATCCTGACAAACAGCCTGTCATGAGAGAGCAATTTACGTACTGCCATGGCTTTTGACGAAGCCTAGCAAATCTAATCACGCTAAGCACCCTGACATTTCGGAGCTTTGTGCTCCAAATCAGGCACATTCTGGAGCTTTGTCTTAGCTCCTCAAACCACTTTTCTCCCCGGGAAAGGATTAGCCCCCAAGGTACATTTTCCTCTATAAAACCCCCTGATTTTGAGCGGTTCTTCGGATCACTCCTGGTTTCCTCCCTGCTTGACGTAACTCCATTTTCTGAGCGCTCCTCTCAGCTCTCCACGTGCTGAGACCCGATTCCTCGCTCTCCACTGCCATCTTGGAATCCCGGACTACAGGACCAGGTGCAATATCACCCCGATCCAACCCTCTTCAAGCCCCCCATCAATTTTCTCGCTTTTATTTCTTTTAGCCCTTGTGTGAGTGGGTGCGCAAGTGCGCACTTGCACAGTGACTTATTTTTAATTAAAATTAAAATAAAAATCATTCGTTAACAATTTGGTGTGGTTTTTGGTTTGGCTTGACCTGGTAAAAATTGGGCTTTAAGATCTTGCTAGGTTACCCTGCTTTTCGTGGAACTAGCTTGTGCTCTGGCTAATTCCCCTTCCTCCATTATATTGAGCACAGTGATGAGTCCTCCATAGTACCCCCCAGAAACGAGGGTAACAGAGAGTTGGAGAATGCGGGCAGCCCCTGTACCCCTAATTTGAGTGGAAGTCGCAACCCACTCAAGTCAGGCTAGTACAGACGTAGGGAATGGCCAAATCAAATTCAAAAAGGGATAGGAACATGTGCCAATGAGATCTGTGTATCTGAGCTCCAGGAGCTATTCTATCTGGGTTGGAAATCTTTCTCCCCCTTTTCTCTTTTGGTTTCTGTGTGGTAGCCACCCTGGCTTGGTCACTAGTTCCCGGGCAGCGAATCAAGTTCGATAGCAAGGGTTGTGCACAAACTATCCCGGGAATCACCTCCCTAACTTGGGGACTATCGTGGGCTGGGATCCTGAGCGCTAGGGTTGCCTAGGCTAGGTTCAGCTCACGCACACACGTACAGTAAGGTAGGCACACATTTTAGAAGGGGAGATTCCCCCAAAGTGACACGGCTGCATCCCGTTTGGCAGATCACGGGTGCGTCCCAGGCTGCTAGTAAAGCTAGGTGTGTCCTAGTTCTGGGTTTTGACAGGTTTTCCCTGCAGTAGAGGAAGGGTCCCCCTCACCCGAAAAACTATTTCAGGAAGAGTTCAGCTAGGTTCCTCTCCCTTTTTCCCTGCTGCTCAGCCGGGCAGCACTGTAAGTTCCTGAGAGTTCTTTTTCCCCCTTCACTGTTAGGTGGAGTCCAGGTGGAGGTTCCCCCAGAATCTAGGTGATTCTCCCTGTCCCTGAGCCATGTCCTCATCCTTTTGCCTTAAGCTGTTGAGGTGGAAGGCCGGGCTTAGACAAGCAAAAGGTAATATTTTTGGGCGGACTGTAGGCAGGCTCCCAACCCTCTTTCCTAAACTAGTTCCTTTGAGTTCGTTCTCCTAGAATCCCTCCAGGGATCTCAGGGATCCTTCCCGTCACTCCAGTCCTGGTCCCACCTTAGTGTTAGTGTGCCAGTACAGCATAGAGATGGAGATCAAAGACCTCATGAAGGAGGAGGAGGTTACAGGAAAACTAGAACAGTGGGTCATCAAGAAAGGAAAATGCCACTGGAAGGAAACTAGCTTCCAGATGGTGGATCCCTAAGGGAGGCTTACGTCCAAGCTTGCAAGTCAAGGAACCCATTTGGCCCATCCAAGGATGCCTTGGCCACCTGGAGACTTTGGCTCATGGCTAGGGATGCCTCTAGTACCCTGGTTGCAGCCAGAGTTAGAACTGAGGAACTAAATAAGAAAGTTGCCCAGCTTCAAGCTGAGAATGAAGTCCTGCATGCGGACAAGTTAACTTTCATGCCCGTGGCGCAGGCTACTTCACAAAAGCTCAGTGACATCTCCTTACAAGCACAGAATTGGAAGGAAAGGGCCGAATCCCTGGAGGAGGAATTGGCCCAGTCTAAAGCTGCTGCCAAGTTCATGGCTGCTCAAGTCAAGGAGCAGCAGCATGCTGTCAGCCATATGGCATGTTAGCAGAGGATTGAGGATTTGGAAAGACAGCTACAGACCTGCCAGGCAGTGATTTCAGCGGTCTGTCCTGAATTTATCCCCTCTTTTCCTCTTGCTGCCATTAGAGAGCCATTGCCTGACAATGCTTTGGCCACTCACCCCCACAACCCAGACTGGGTCGACCACAGAGCCCCAGTTCATCCTGTAGAAACCAGGTCCATGACCAAAAGGACAGTAGCTCCTCCAGGAGAGGGAGGAGAAGAAAGGGGAGAGGTGAGGGAGACCCATGAGATAGAGATCAGGATCCCCTGGAAAGCCACGGAGGCCAAGGCGATCGCTGATCAGCTTGGCCCCCTCAACAAGCATACAGAGATCATGTGGTTTAATGCCGTGATCCACTCTCATCCCACAGCCAATGGCCAAGACTTAACCCAGCTGGCCAGGTTGTCTCCCTCAGAACTTCCCACATTAGAATCAGCCAGGGCCGCCTGAGGGCTAGTTCGCTTGGAGGCGCATGATTGGATGAGGGAGGTCATCAGGATCCTGTGGCCCAGCCAGAGAGCAGGAGTCCTGTACGTTATGGAGCAACAGGGCCCGGGGGAGAACCCCGAAGCCTACATGGCCAGGAAGCAGCTTCTGGCCATATTGGCAGGGAAGGTCCCAGAAGTGCAGGGGGGGCATAACTTCAACCACATGGAATTCAAGATGCTCCTTTATAGAGGCTTGAACCACGAGACAAAAATGGCCCTGGGGTTAGTCAATCCAGAGACCACCCTTTGGGAGGATTTCAATGACAATGTCAGGAGGGTCGCTGACCTGCTCTGCAAGGCTGGCACCCTGAAACCTCCACAAAAGACCCATAGAAAGGAAGCTGGGAATTGGGAGCCGATACAAGAAGTAACCTATGCTATCCCAACATCGGAAATCCATCCCGAATTCAGTCCCCAGAGGGGACTGGAATTCACATCCCCCTCCCAAGCAGGAACCCAGAGGAAGACAGGAACAGTGGCAAGCCAGGGATTTCCACAGTCAGCCCAGCAAGGCAAGGAACTCCGTACCTCAACCACAGGTACCAAAGCCTGCCACGGGCAGTAATGCTCCCAGGAAGAGATGTTTACAGGGTCAGACCAAGCCAAAAACCAAGCAGAATTGTCTAATAAATGATTTTATTGAGGGAAATTCACTCATGCATGCACACAAGATACATACAGTCACACATTCACACAAGAACTAACTGAAGGATAAAGGCAAGAAAAATTATAGAGAGGCTGAGGGATTTGGGGGGGGGGTATAATTACCAGTCCAGAAGAATAGTGAAGAGCAGAAATGTATTTTGGCTTAGGTAGGACCTAAGGACAGTTCTAATTCAGGAGCCAGGCGGACAGAGTGATGGGTAGACCTTCAAGAGACTGCACCAGGCATCCTCAAATCAGGGGTGTTTGTACCCAGAAAATGGCTTGTGGCTGTGAAGGTTCCAGATGCCAGACAAAGGGAACCTGTTGTGGACAATGAATCTTTCGGCTGTTGATGGGCTTATTGCTTTGATTGACAAAGACATGATGGATGCTGTAATAGCTGTCCATTGTGGGTGCTGTGAGGACAGACGAAAGAATCTAGGTGTACAAGGGATGAATATCTGTCAATCAGTGTCCTGGTGGGCTCCTCACATTTGGATTCCCTGGAAAAGTGCAGCTTCTATTTAAGCCTATTATCCACAGGAATGATGTGTATTTGCCTGACAAGTGACTCAGTTTTACCTGGAGGAATTTTGGAGTTGGCCTATACTTCTCACATTTATAGTCAAATTCTTTCCCTCGCTCAGTTTGACCTCTCTGTCACCTCTCAGGTTTGAATTTGATATCAGAACCAATAAAATGTGTTGCCAATGAGGTATGGTGTCCATCCAAACCATATTGACATTGTGGACCCCCAAAGCGGGGCCTTACAATGTTATCTTATAATCTAGAAGTTTGATGCTACTAAGATGTTAGAGGCACTGCCCGTTTCAGCTTACTTCCAGGCCCACTGTTGTACCTCTGTCAGTTTGACTTAATTTGATGTTATATTACATTGTCTGTGTCTTACATGGTTTATAATAGTTCCTTTAAGAGCAGTAGATGTTAAAGTGCTTGAATGCTCTTCCAGGTCCTTCTATAAGCAAACTTCATTTACTCACTGTGTTAACTGTAATGTTTCTGTATTTCTTTTCCTTTTTATCTTTGTTATATGAACACAAGCTAATAACTCTCCACATCCACACTGCTTGCAATGATCTCAACTATTATGTAGCTGAGCCTCCTTAGGAATCCTCAGCCAAAAGCTTACTCAAGCACTAAGAAAGATTAAATTAACTGTTGCTGAAATAAATCACATAAGCTGAAGAGACTTGGGGCCATGCTGCTACCTCTGATGCCATCTTGGATTCCCCCAAGTTTAGTCAGTTTTTGTTAGTTTAGGTTAAATATGTTTTGTTTTCTGTTTTTTATTTTATATTAGTAGGAATGTGTGCAATCTTTAGTTTGACTATTTTTTCTTTTTCATCTTTTTTTGTATTGATTTGTGTGTGTTTTGTCTGCTTGTTAAATTTTTTAAAATTTCTAATAAAAAATAAAGTAACTATAGTCATCTTAAGAAATCAAATCATCTCTAAACAATGGCTGAGATCATGCAGCAGACACATAACCACATTGTCATGGCTACAATCAATCTCCTGAGCCAGCTCCCAAAACCCATCTTAAAATCCAGTCAGCTGCTCTAAGAGACAGATTTCTGTGGCATTGGTGAGTGAGTAACTGAAGGATGATGCATCCAGCCTCTAGCAAGCTGCAGTGTGAGAAGAAGCAGGAGTTCCCAAAGAGTCTTGTCACAGCTCCTCTGTGCACCATGGCTCACTGATGGGATGGCACTGGATTCATCATTCCTCAGCACCCTGCTTGCCAATCCAGCAGACCTCTGTTGCTCAGTCTGGCTGGCTGGATTTTTAAGGTGGGTTTGGGGGGCATTTACGATCATGGCAGTGACACCACAATCATAAATGTGAGTAGGAAACAGTTATAAGGTCTAAATTATGACATTGTAACTTATTGACAGGATACCATCCAACATATCTGACTGTCTAGCTATCCAACCACCTACCCACCCACCAATATATAACGTACATTATTTGTTACTCTGTTTCTGTAATATATTAATATTTACTGCATCATTAATCAAATGATTAGTTGGAGGCCCATCTTCAGCACTCAGTTCTTGAAAATACACGAAAAATACCAAACTTGTCTTCCCTTATGCCTCTCCTTGTCATATGAAAATGGCTGCATTTTTTCCCTAAAGTGAAACTGACTGTATTTTATTAATATATCTATCAAATGAGAGTCCTTGGGCATTTCCCCAAGTAGGCAACCTCAGCTCTTGCCTACTTCTATAAGGATTGCCAAAAAATCCTTTATTATGTAATTCCTCATTTTCCTAAGTGAATAAAGTAATAAAAGATTCTTATGCAATTACTTTTTGTCCTGTTATGTTGCTTAACCACAGAAAAGGAAGAACTCTTTCACTATTGCTTCACTCTGTCCGTGTGTGGGCATCTGTCTTCTTTTTCCTCTCCCCTCAACAGGTTTATCCATGCATCAGCAGTGTACATAGTGCCACACACGGCTTTGAGCAAGATACTGAAGAAACAGCCTATTTTAGAGGAACAAAGAAAGCATAGAAAAGACCCCTCTAAAAGGAAGGCAAAGTACTGTTCACATCTTCCATCACCCTTGAACCAGCCTGCAAATGTCAGTGAAAGATTTACATTCCATCTCTCACTTTGAGCCTACTTCCTTAAGGTCTTGAGACTGTACCTATTTGAAAGTATTCTTGTAAGGAATAGCTTTCCTACGAAAGGTGTTACCCCAGTGGCAGACCCTATCCCAGGGGGATATAAAATTGATATCAAATATGCCCACCATGCCAGAGAGGTTGCCTGGGTGGGTGCATAGACAACTAGGTCAAATGACCAAAACGAGGTCAAGGCCAGGAAAATCCCCAGTCACATTTCCCCAAGGAGACCTCTGGCTAAACACACCCACACAAACAAAGGGTCCTCAGCCATGGATGGCCAACCTGAAGGGATTACTGGGTTTTCCCCAGCTTGAGCAACTCAGAATTTGGAAAATCCTACTAGGCGAGGTCCATCTGCATGAACCAATCACGCAAACTATCTAGTTGCTATTGTGTAGCATTTTCCCCTTTATTTTGGCCATTGTTCTTCCCAGGAGAGGGCCTGCCCTTGAGGTACATTCTGCCCTATAAGTAGTCCCAGCTTTGGAGGGTTTCTTTGGAGAACTCCCCGCCACACTAGCAGATTGGCACTCTGTTAGTCGAGTGGAGAGAGGAGCCGCCTCTCTTCGCCGAGCTCTGTCCTTCTCATCGCTTTCCAGACTGAAGACTTCAGGATAGGTGCACTATCACTACCTTTACACCCTCTCGGCTAAGTCCCATATCAATTTTCACCTCTTTCCCTTCTCGATAGGCCTTGTGTGTATGAGTAAGTGAGTGCATTGGTGCATGAGAATACATTTATTAATAACAAACATTTATTAGTATGTTTATCTGGCTTTTTGCTTGGCCCGACCCCGTGAAAATTGGGTAAAAAGATTCTACTGGGTTACCCTGCCCGTTTTGCTATTGCCAGTGCTCCACTAATTTCCCCAACCTTTGCATTTTGGAGCTAACCAAGGTGTCCCTCGAGGGACCCCCAGAAGTCAGAGCAACAAAGGAGGGGAGCACCTGTAATGACAGATAAGATCTCAAGTTATTCTAACTGCTTTCACAGGTGAGCAATGTGATCCCAGATTTACTCCTTCCGAGTGAAGGAGGAAGTGCCAGTTCTTGATCTGAAGCCAGACTTGGTGAAATCTATGGTTACTATGAAACAGGTAATGGGTGGATGCCTTTTTTATTATAATTAATATTGATCCCACTTTTCAGTAACTCTTCAAATGCCTGACAAAGGATACAAGCAACACATAAAATCAGTCCTTACAAATGTTCTGAAACTTAATAAAACTTGCACCTCAGGGCAGTAGAAGTGCTACTGATGGTTGACATCCATGTCAGAAGTGGGAGATGGGTAGCATGGTTGGGGCAGAGTCTGGGATTGACTGCTGACTTGACTGCTTTTCCCCTTCTCACTGTGTTTCCAGATGAATCTGCTGTGGCTGAATATAGTGCCCCCTGTAATGCAGGTAAAGTATGGGTGAATCCCCAAAACCAATTCTTTTCTTCAGATAGTTAACTCTAGTCTCTTTTCTCTGGAAGAATCCTGGATTGACCCAGTTTTTGTTCTATCAAAAGGTAGGTCAATGGGTATTTTAAAAAAGACCTTATTTGAGTTCTCAGCCTATTCACTACAAAAGACAGGGATGTATGACAAGCCATAGGAAGGTGCTTCTTAAGATTACTGTTCACTGCTCACTTACACTGAATGCTTGTGTTGTGATGTCCTGTTAGCATCTGTGTCTTAAGCAGGGGTGTTCAGCTCAGGTGGTTTGGAAGAGCAGACTCCTCACTCAGAATTGCTCAGGGGTACACACATCTTTAAGTTAAATTTCCATTTTGAGTTGGAATTGTGGCAATAATAGCATTTGTGAATTTGTAAAAATGTTTGTTGTTTTCCATTACTAAATCTGGACCATGATGTGTTTCCCTAATTCCCTTCACCAGCACTATATTTCCTCAGTCCAATCCAGCCTGAACATGCCTTTGCAATTCCCAATTGCCCATCACACAACCCCCTCCCAAAATCTTCTTGCACACCACATCCTCAATCTGATCTGTGTGCCTATCACACAAGTCTCTACTGGCAGACTTACCTAGGGTTGCAGATATAGGCAAAATGGGCACATGTCCATAGCCCTTGGTGTTCTACTCCTCTGCTCTGAAAATTCCCTTTACTCATCATGTTGAAAGGGGAGTCATGGGAATGACTAGCACCACAAAAGCATTTAGTGTCTACTATCATTTAGTTGGTATCTTTGTCTTTCTAAGAGAACTGGCTCTTCCTAGCTTCTGAAACTGGCAGCTGAAGCAGAGAACCCAGTGAAGAGCCTGAGACAAACTAGCTGCCAGTTTGCTTCCTGCTCAAATACAGTGATGGCTTTAACATTTAAAGCTCTAAATGGTCTGGGATGAAGTTACCTGAAAATCTTGTTTCTCCGATATGTACCCAACCAAACTTGAACATTTTCTTAGAGGCCATATTCCATGTGCCTTCACCAGTAAACTGAAATAAATATTATGGATAGGACTTTTTTGGTAGTAGCACCATACAGAGCCTCATGCCTAAGCTTGCTGTAATTTTTTCCCCCCAGAACAGGTGAAAAGCTGTAAAAAACAAAACATGTGTGCAAGGCCTGTTGAACCAGAACCACCTACTTATCATTTTAACACTGAAAGAGAGATCTTAATATATATATATGCTGCCGCGCTCTAGTGCATGACTTAAAACAAACTTCCTATTCTGTTTCCTATTCATCTCATCTTTGTTCTTCCCTGGCCAAAAAGTTAAACTCCATATAAACTCCATAAATTCCATAAACACCAAACACATGCTTCAGAAGGTGGGTTGTTAGTGAACACCTGAAAAACTTCTGTGTGCACATGTGTGTGATTTGAGATGAAGATGGCCAGTGAGAAAAAGTTCCAACTGATGGACTGTCCATCCATTTCCTGCTTTTCTTGGCAGTTGTCTCCCCTTGGGATGCTGTCCTATCTGGATCCTGAGCCCCGAAATAGATCCAGCTGAGATAAATATGATCCACTGGGAAAATCAGGGAGGGGGATGAGGCAAACAACTTTTTCTCTGCTTTGATATTAACCCTACCTCACACTTCTGTTTTTGTTTTGTTTTTTGTTTTGTTTGAGGCACCCCTCATTCTAAGACAGAGAGAGAATAACCGTCAGAGGCTAGGGGCAATATGAGCCCCTCTAGGAGACCTTGAATGGCCACGCTCACATTGTGCTCACCTGAAAAAAAAATTAAAAATGCCTCCAACACCCTCTAAGATGCATGGGTGCAATTTGTCAGATTGTGGGACGGTCCTCTGGGCCATTTTGCCCCGGAGGAACCCTTTTTATCAACAGGAACATGAGTCAATACCTGTTTACTTTCTATTTTTAAAAAAGGTCTCTGCTGGACCTAAAACAACCCCAAGAATCCCAAAAATATGTTCTCCCAGAGGACTTTGGGAGCATTTTTTTAAAAAAGCTTTTTTTTTAAAAAAAAAAATTAGTCCTTGAGGGGGCACAGACAGCCTATAAGCCATGCTTTGCCTACTCCTATTGTATGCAATGGGCCACAGTTTGTAGTTCATCCTAAGGAACATAAAATCATGGACACATTTAACTAGCATTTTCTTTTTAACACAATTTTTCAACAAAATTTCCTGAATAGATCTTTTTACTAGTACTTGTCTCTTTATATTAAATGAAGAGTAAGCTGTCCTTTATAGGGTGAATCAGGGACAGGACTCCTAGGGTACAACAGGCTGGACAGGTGCTCCCACAAGAGTGACATTCAAGAAGAGTAGTCAACAGTAGAAGTATCAATGGTAGCCACATTTAAGTTTTTTAAACATTAAATAATAAGACCGAAACAGGTACAGTTCTCCACTCCATCTCTTTAGACTGAGGAACTGAGGGTTCTTGCCATTTGTCAGCTAATTCTGGGTCCCGTCTGTGATCATCCTGATCAATTTCTGGTCACCATAGTTCCCAACTTATGATAGTGGTTGTACCAGACAGGCCAGATTAATATCAACACTCTACTTAAATATTTTCAAGTCCAATATATTTACATGAGAATGAAGAGACTTTTTTGTACTATTTTAGGCTACTTATTAAAAGTATAGTCAGCCCTCACATTCACTAGGGTTAGCAGTGCAGTATCCCTGCAAAACTGGAAAAACCACAAATATCAAAATATATCTGTGTCTGTGGGAAGGGGCCAAGGCATGGTGGGGACAGCAGGCACCTAATACAAACCAGGTCAGGGAAAAGAGAGAGAAAGGGTATGGATCAAGATGGTGGCCCCATACTTCATCCCTCATGCCCATCTCCTTTCTTGGATGTATTGGGGGCATCTGGGAGAGGGTTGGCGGTGCAAAGAAATTGAGTTTTGATCCATCTTTACCTGGCCAGGCAGCAGCTAGTAGAGGAGGAGGAGGACCTGAGGTGAGTTTTTAAAGGGTTGCCTGGTATGATGAGAGCCACAGAGAAGGAAGGTTCCCCTGGAAAAGCAGCACTTGAAGTGCGGGGAGGGCAGAGGTTAAAGAAACTCAAATAATCAAATCCGTGAAAGTGAAACCTGCAAATGCAGAGGGCCAACTGCATTCATTGATATACACATACATATAAATTCCCTCCAGGGAGAATTTTTACTTTGTTATATTCCATAATATTATGAATTATTATGTAAGGAATTAATTAATTAATTAATTAATTAATATTAATTAATATTAAGTGACATAGCCATCGTGTCATATTCATCAGGACGTTCATGGGGACTTTATCTCTCTATTCAGCTCTTTAATACACTTGGCAATAAGTCATACAGGTAAGAACATCAGCCTTCTAAACCAGTCTGCATTTTCCCAAAGATGGTCTTCTGGCAGAGGATGGGGGTGCACCTCACAGCTATTGGCAGGAATGTTTTTGCAAAGAATCTCAGAAATCTCATCAGGAGGGCTTTAAACTGAGTTCTGGGGGGAGGGAGACAGTAGTATTCAGGGCAGTAGTTCAGCAAGTGCTGGGGAGAACAGCCTAAATGTTATGGTAAGAGCAGGCCAAGTACTAGAAACCAATAGTGATAGGAAAAGCAACTTTAGTAAAGGGCTTATGGGAAGGGCACATGGTCTTAAATGTCTCTACACTAATGTACAGAGTATGGGAAATAAGCAAGATGAACTGGAACTCTTAATACAACAGAATAAGTATGATATAATTAGTATCACTGAAACCTGATTGGAAAGTAACAATTGTGGGGGGGGGGTATCACCTATTTCAGAGAAATAGACAAAACAAGAAAGGAGGAGGAGGAGCTCTATATGTCAAAGATGTTTACACCTGTGAAGAGATCCACGACTTAAATCCAGAAAGCCAGGTTGAGAGCATTTGGGTAAGAATTAAGGGGGTGAGAAACAATAGGGATGTCACTGTGGTGGTCTATTACAGACCCTCAAGGGAGACTAAGGATTTGGATTATGCTTTCCTGGAGCAGATTACCACACATTCAAAAAGGAGAGAAGGACTAGTAATGGGAAATTTCAACTATCCTGATATATGTTGGAAGTCAAACTCCGCCAAGACCATAAGATCCAACAAATTCCTCATTTGCCTTACAGACAATTTCATTGTCCAGATGGTAGGAGAGACAACAAGGGGATCAACTATTTTAGAGCCAAACCTAACCTTACCAAGGATGACCTTATTAATGGGGTGGAAGTGGAGGGATTCTTAGGTGGGAGTGAACATGCTCTATTGGAATTTGTCATTCAGTGGGAAGAGGAAGACAAGTGTAGCCAGACACACATTCTAGACTTTTAAAAAGCTGGTTTCTGTAAACAGGGAATTGCTGGCTGAAATTCCGTAGTTAAGAATACTGAAAGAGAAGGAAGTTCATGATGGATGGGAGTTTCTTAAAAGTGAGACATTGAAGGCACATTTTAAAACTGTTCCATTAAGGAGGAAAAATGGGAGGTGTCTAAAGAAACCAGAATAAGTGACTAAAGAATTCTCTGAGCTAAATGGTAAAAGAAACATGTACAAGAAATGGAAAAATGGGGAAATCACCAAAGAGGAATTTAAACAAATAGCCAGGATATGTAGGGAGAAGGTCAAAAAAGCTAAATCACAGAATGAACTCAGGCTTGCCAGAGAGATTTCAGGCAATAAAAAGGACTTTTTTAGATATGTCCGTAGCAAAAGGAAAAACAAGGAAATGATAGAGTTGCTGCATAGAGAAGATGGCCCCTCAATGGGGGCAGAGAAAAAGCAGAACTACTCAACACCTTGTTTCAGTTTTCTCCCAAAAGGAAAAAAATACTCAACCTGGGGGGTGGGGAGCAGGTGGGATGTTACCCCAAAACGTGGGTGCCACAAGGGCCAAGTACCTCCTTGCAAACGTGAGGAATAAATTAGCTCAAAATCAGGAGGCTACCGAGAGGCTACCGAGAGGGGGGCAACTTAGCGAGATCTTGCTACCAATGTTTATGGGCTCACACAGGAAAAGAACCAGCCAGAGATTAAAAAGTAAGCTGAAAATGTGTTTTATTGAGAGAAATTCACTCATGCATGCACATAAGATACATACAGTCACACATTCGCACAAGAACTAACTGAAGGATAAAGGCAGGAAAAATTATATGGAGAGAGAGCCTCAGGGTGTGGAGTTATATGCAGTAGTTACCATTCCAGAAGAGTAGTGAAGAGCTTGAAATATGACTTAGACTCATGTCTAAGGGCAGACAGATCAAGATTCAGAGCAACATAATGGAGTCCAGGATTTCATCTGACTGCATCGGACTTCTCAAAACCAAGTATATCTACTCTGTTTCCGTCCCTGAAGGGGTGTGAGTTAATTGCTCTCCAGCCTATTAGACAATGGGTTGCAACACAGACAATGGGCTATCAACCCACTAATGTTCACAGTGTTTGGGTGGCAAACAACGATGTGTGTTGTAATCGCTGTCTATAGTGGGTGCTACAAGAAAGAGGAAGGAGTCCGGGTGCACAGGGAACAGGTGTCTGTCAATCAGTGTCCTGGTGCACTTCTCACAACTGCAGTTCTCTGAGAAAACTCCAGCTTCTACACAGGAACAGTGTCTATTTGCCTGACAAATGCCTCAGTCTTGCCTGAAAGGAGTTTTGGGCTGACCAGCCTTTCATAGTCAGAATTTCCCCATCAGTTTGACTTTTCCGTTATCTTTCAGGTTTGATTTCGATATCAGAGCCAAGTAATGCAGTTACCAATCCAATATGGTGCCCATCCAAGCCATACTGATATCAGGGACCCCCAAAGTAGGGCTTTACAGGGAAGTGGCAGAACTCAGCACAGTACAGGTAGAGAAGCAGTACAGGAATACCTGGCTACTCTAAATGAATTCAAGTTTCCAGGATGAGATGAACTACATCCAAGGATATTAAAGAATTGGCAGAAGTAATTTCAGAACAACTGGTATTAACCTTTGAGAAGTGAGAAGCTGTCCGGCAGTGGAATATGCTGCCTTGGAGTGTGGTGGAGTCTTCTTCTTTGGAGGTTAAGCAGAGGCTGCATGGCCATCTGTTGGGAGTGCTTTGATGTATGTTTCCTGCATGACAGGGGACTGGATGGTCCCCGGGTGCCCCTTCTGATTCTATTGTTAGGTCATTATAATAATATAACAATACAATAAATACATGGGTGGGGAGTGAGAGGTTCAGCAAATCTTTTTCCTTATACCTTTTTAACTTCTTTATTCAGTGGTGTTTATTGTTTGTCATATATGTTGAATGTATGTATTTTATTTTTACTTTGTGTATGTTTTTTTCTTAGAATGGTTTTTGTAATTTTTTGGTTTGTTGTGTGTTGTCTTTTTAAACACCAAATTAATAATTACCATTTAAAAAAAAGAAAAGAAAAGAAAAAGCATACCTTGTGTCCATTTTCAATTGTAAAGTAAAACTAAACAGGTGCAGTTGGGTAGTTACCAGTAAAATATTTGCGTATTACACCATTGAGGGAATGACAAACAAAGATCCAACTTCCGTTTTCACTGCTACAATAGATAGCAAAGGAGGGGAATAAACAGTTCAAGGGAATAAGTAAGATTCCCACAAGGATACGTAATGGGAAAACTGTTCAGCATTTTCATAAATTATGCGGCAAGAGACTGAAATAAAACTGCAAACATCATAATTCTGGACGACCCTCATTTATCATGCCAGTTTCTGAAAATTTTCTTTTTTCTTGTATCTAAGTCTGTTCCATATTTTCTTTTTTTTAAAAAAATCATGCATATTTTTGTACATTTTTTAAAACATTAATGCAGTATTGATGCAAATCCCCATTGACTTAAGGCATGTTTGTACACGTTTATTTTTTCTTTCACAAAATGTATTACAAGCATGGAACGTACACTTTTTAGCTGCAAATTTTTGCTTTTTCCCCCCACATCAATCTGAGACTACCAGGTTGTTGTTGTTTTTAAGCGCATTTTTAATACTGTTGCGCTAGAGTACACGCAGGGAAGGGCAAATCGTAAGAGCCAAACAGATACTTTGCACAATTTATGGAATTCGCTACCCTAGTGCAGCTATCTGGCATTTCGCACCTTCAAATTTCAACAAGCTTCAGTGGGTTGTACATAAAAATTAAGCACTCGTTACAATCTTATGATGGAGTTACTAAGCCGGTTTTAAAAAGCCAACTCTCATCGAGGTAAAGGCGATAAAGGTTAACAGCAGCCCTGAAGACTCTCTCAGCGATGACCCCCAGGCCTCCGGGAGCAGTTTGCGCGCCAACGCGCCACAGGGGAAGTCTCCTCGGCTCGCCAAGGCCTCCGGGTGCTCGGCCACATGGGCCGCGGCCCCCAGCCAAGCGAGTCTCTTCGAAATAAGAGGAAGCAGGAGAGCGTGAAGACCCCGAGCCCCGAGCCGTAAACACATCCCTCCCGTTCTTAGAGAACAGGTACAACACGTGAGCAGGAGGACACCTTGACTCCTCCACCGATTGGGCCTCCAGGCGCCTGTCATCGAAAAGCCCCGCCTCTCCACGGAGAAGTCAGGGTAGGACTCGGAAAAAGAGGCCGTCTCCTCTCAGGGAGAAATCGGTCCCGTGCGTGGGTCTTTCTGGAGGGCTCTTGCACTCGATTGGACCAAGTCACCTTCCGGGAACCAACCCTTGCTTACCTTCGGCGATCCACCCCTCCCCCATTTTTGCTTCCTTCCGGTTTGCTTCCTGTTTCCGCCGCACAGGGCGCTTCGGGGGATGAAGGTGTTCCGGCTGTCGGCGGGTTCTCTTCTTCCCGCTTCCGCTCGACGCTCGTCCCCCTTTCGGATCGGCATGAGTCGTCGCGAGGCTTCCCTGGGCGCCTGGTAGCCGGCCTCGGGCTGCTTCCCCGAGATCAGGCGGCGGGAGAGCGCGAGGCCCCGGCAGGAGGGCGGGCGGGACTTGACGTCGCACTCGAAGTGGCCCCGCCCCCCGTGGTTGAAGCCGCAGGTGAGGGCGGTGGGCTTTCCGTGGTCGGTCCACAGGTGTCTGTTCCTCCGCGCTTTCCTCCGCGCCGATCCCGGAGCTCTGGGGACCTTCGCGCGCTCCGGGCTCCCTAAAGAGCCGTGCCCTGAAAGTCCTGTTGAAGTTAGGCACTAACTTCCTCCCTCTTGCTTTTCAGCAGTTTTTCCGGCTGGAGGAGCCCGGGGAGGGAGTCGACACCCCTCCCACTGGCGGGAAGGCTCAGGTGGGCTGCGGGGCCAGGGCAGGGCCTTGCACGCAGCTGTGGGCAAGGAGAGGCGCCGTGCAGTGACGGAAGAGGGGCGCACGCCGGAGGGACATCCGCTCAGCTTCCCGTAGTCGGAAGTCCCCTAGCTCGGGCTGCAGCCCCTGCAGGGATCAAAAACGGTGGGGGGGGCAAAGCTAGAAGCGAGGGGAAGCCAGTTGTTCATTATTGCGGGAGCGCATGCGAGTACCGTGCGTTCGATTTTAGCGTAGCCGCAGTGTAGTTTTCGCTCTAAAAGTAACGGCTCGGGCAGCCGGTGCTGGCAAGGTAGCAGCAGAGCGCAGGTTCCTCTGTTTCTGCCCGCTTCGCGTTCAAAACCTAGGCCATTTTTGCGGGGGCGTGGGAAACAGGTATTGGGAGGAGTGCTCACTTGGCCTCAAAAACTGAGGAATGGCAAGAACTTCCTTTGGCTGCCTCTGGAGTATAGAAAGATAGACTTTAAAATGAAAAATTTCAGCGTAATAAATTATGCTAAGGAACTGAGGGCATCTGCCCCATTCCTTCATTCAGTCTAAGTCCTTTCAAGCTTTCTGGATTCCATGTTAATGTCATGGTAGAACCTGACTGTAGCAGAGGAAAGAGAGGTCTTTTGGGAAGGAGAGAGTGACTCCATAGTAGGATCTCTGGTGCTGAACTTGTACTGGACAAGCTGATAAAATGAGAACTAGTTATTCATCTCAAAAGGGAACAAAAAGGGGATGTGAAACACATCTGTTGGTTTAAAGGACACTTGATTCACAGTTCTTTGAATGCATCATTGGAAAGTCTGTTGCATGTGCTAATTCTTGCAGTTGTGGGATGCCTAGGTAGAGGCCCAGGCTACAGGGTTTTGTCTTTAGGAGGCTTCACTTTGGACTCAGATTGTATTTCATCAGATTCCTTTATCACTACTCTGCTTCAATTCTGGCAGTTCAGCCAGCCTTGTTGCTGAGCTTTGTGCAATAAACAGTTCATGATTCAGTACTGAAAATTACTATATTAAATAAATAAATTCCCATGAAATTGTGATATGGTGGTCTCTGAAACTAGTCATAAGAACTGCCCTGTTGTATCTAATCTTATCTTTCATACTTTTCCTCACCTGTATAAGTTAGTAACTGTGACTGCCACTGCATCCTGTAGCTGATGTTCAAATGCCAAAGAAATCTAAATTACAACAGACCTTGCCTCACCGAACAGTGAGTTCATTTTCATTCCATATTTTAGAATGATAAAAGTTCTACAAACTTCGTGCATCAATGAGGAACTGGCCAAGATCCTGTTCAAGTTTGGAGCATAAACCTCCACCAGCAAGCATACTTAACACTGGAGGTCCAAAGTGATGGCTTGTTGCTTTTTCTTTGGCTGGATCATGCCCGGTGGGGTGGGTGGGTGGGTGGTTATGGCCATCTTGTTGTACTGGAAAACAAGAGGAGGAGGTTTATGCCAGCATAAGGGTAGGTTTAGTATCCCTTATCTGAACTACTTGGGACCAGAAGTCTTTTTAGGTTTTGGATTGAGGTGCAGGTGGTTGGAATACCTTATTTGCATATATAGTGCACTCTCCATATATGAGAGGGTTCCATTCAGGAACCCCCAGGTAAAACATTTTTTGTAAGTGCCTTTTCCGATTGTAGTCACTCAACATAGCATGTGTATGCCCGCATGGGCATGCACCCACTGCAACAGTTGACTATAATGGGAGCAACACTTTGTGTGACCTTGCAGTCCTGTATGTAGAGGTTGTGCTAGAAGAGGGTGCACTATACGTAAAACACAGTACTGCATAAGAGATCTCCAGGGAGCCAGTGAATGAACAAGCAGAAGCACCACCTTGAAGACAGAAGCTGGTGGCTGGTGGGATTCCCAGAGATCTTGTGTACAGTACTTCTTTTTCCTGAATGCAGGTATGAGGCCCCTTATAATCTCAGTCGCTCTGATTCTCAGCCTTTCTTCAGTTCATACACAATACAAATGGCAACAAACGAGATGCAAGGCTGGAGAGAGATGTGAGGATCTATGAAATGGCAGAAGGTGAGGAGTCACACCAAGCATTATGCTTGAATCCCCACTATTTCACAGATCTTTATGTCCTCTCCAGCTTCATGTCTCATTTATTCACTACTTGTATTATGTAAGAGATGTGAGGCTGGAGAGAGACTGAGGATCTAAGAGATGAATGAGCGGGAGTTCTGCAGCTGCTGCCTCAAAGACAGAAGGGAATGACTGGCAGAAAAAAGCTTTGGGTTTTGGAGATTTTCTGATTTCTGGATTAGAGTTTGTTGTTCTGTGTCTTCAAGTCATTTCCAATTTATGATGACCCTAAGGCTGGGGCTGGGAGTGTGTGACATGCCCAAGTGGGTTTCCATGGCTTAGCAGGGCATCAGACCCTGATCTCCAGGGTCCATAGTCCAATACTCAAACTGCTACAAATTGAGTTATTGTGCAAAGTGCTGTTTAGTAGCTCTTTGTGCTCTGCTTTTTCTCTGGCAGCTGTTGAGCAGCTGGGGAAAAGGCATGCGAGCAGGTACCAGATGTCTCCTTGTACACTGCTTCCAAAAGTACTTGTGTGTGTATGTGCCTTCAAGTTGCCAGTCGTCTTACAGCAACCCCGTGAATTTCAGAGGGTTTTCTTTGACAAGGAATACTAAAGATCATTTTGTTAGTTTCTTCCTCTGAAATACAGCCTACAGCACCTAGTATTCATTGACAGCCTCCGTTCAGTACTAACCAGGCCTGGACCTGCTTAGCATCTGAGATCAGACAGGACCTGGTGCCTTTAGGACATTTAGGCCTATTCCAAAAGTACCAGTATTTATGCTAACATAATTACCGGTTATGCCATCATAAACCACCAAGGATATTCCACTGAGTATTTCCCCTGCAGTGTAACTGAGAGGAAAATGTCTTAGATCACAGTGCTGTTAGAAACCCATCTCTGCACTGGGCCTTTTTCCATCATTCTTCCTGTTCTACAGTTCCTGAGTTGCTGCACATTCCATAGAATGGACTCTGCTTTGTGATTTTGAACCTAAAATACTAGGTCAGTTCTAGTCTAGGGAGGGAGCATGAAGTGAAACATGATCATGAAACATGATCGTAACTTGTTTAAAGTAAGGGTGCATAGCTCTGCTACTAGCTTTTTTTCCCTATGAACATTATATTTAAACCCCTTTTTTCATTCCCTTATGCATACAGGAAGGTGTTTTGTTATATTGTACAAGTTAAAGGGCTTTAAATTTCATATCTTCAGTTCAGAATTGCAAGGGTATAGGAATAGTGACTCTTTAATTACAGGTTCTAGACCTGTAAAATGAATCTAGCCTGAATAATCTTGGTTACCTTTTTGGAGAATCCCTATATAAGAGCTGGAAAAAGGTGAAAGAGACTGCTAGCTAGTGAACATGGTGATAGTCTCCTCCTCCTATGTCAAGTGGAGGAGTTTTAAAATGACTGTCTTGGTCTTCGAGCATTTCACAGAAATCCTTCCCTTAAATAGTGAATCTCTTAAAGTGCCCTGTAATTGCAATCTTTCATTCATTTGAGAGTAATGATTCCCCTAATGTCCCTTTGACTTCTGGAATCCAAATATGTCAGGCAGAACTATTGACAGCTTACCTTTGTCATTCTCTCTTCTCCTCTACTTCTCTCTAACTATTTATAGGATGTTCTTGGCTCACTCTTATTTCCATGCCATGGTGCTAGCCATCATAACCACTGCAACAGCGAGTGAAAAGAAATGTGATCTAGTTGGGGAGGAGGGAAGTGAATCCCCCAAAGAATTAGCACTGCTGAAGAGACTGGAGCCACTTAACAACATGAGGTACATGAGTGCCTGCAGCTAAAGTGACTTGCCCAGGAAAGGGGTGGTTGTGGTGGGATCAATGAAACAGAGGCCAAGGACAGTTGGTTAAAGAGAATGTTGAACTATCAATGTTAAGCAACAGGAAGTGATCCAGAAATCACCTGGGCAGGCTGGCTAGGAGATTCTAGGAGTCATTGACTTGATGTTGGGCGGGGAGATCCACTGGTCATTCTGGCTCATTCCAGTCATTCAGGAGCTGTAGCCCAAAAAGAGAGAACTTTTCCAAGCCCTCCATCTGATGATGTTTGGAATGAGCAGGTGCTGCTCCTTCATTTGAGAGACAAGGGTCAATCTGGGTTTTCAGAAGGGCCCCAGAGAAAAATGCAAATATCTTTTCAGTTCTTTCATTTTTTCAATATGAGCCTCATAATTGTTTCTAAGTTTTTTTAAAAAAAACGCTCTGCCTCTTCGATGTTTACCCTGCAGTTTTGTAACAGAAAGTGAAGATGATGAATACATCTACACGTTCAAGGTGTGTCGAGAAGTTTATGATGATCTTCCCAATTCTGGCCTGGTGCAGTTCAGTAAGAAGAGCAAAACAAGAGTAGTGGTGGGGCGAATCAACGAGACCCACCTTGCAAGTGGAAGTAAGATGCACTAATTCCTCAGCAAACCTTCTTTGTTGCTCTGTCAGTAGAGTGTATGTTTCATTGTGTGTCCTTTGCATTTGTGTCTTGACAGGTAAGTGGATTATGCTGATCTATAAAGGGGGAGATTCCTATAATATCCATTGTGACAAAGAGAAGAGAAAAGCCATAATAATGATCAACTGTAACCGGAAAACACTGGCAGTGAGTAGTTACAAAAGATTAAGATAGTTTTAAAAAAAACCCAGGGTTTATTTTTGGACAAATTGTCCTCTGGATGAGAGTGAATGCCCTTTACACAACTTCCAGTATTGATTGCACTGAACAGAATTTGAGCAGAAAAATGAGGTTATATAGTCCCCAGAGATAGTAACAGATCAGCTTGGGGGCAGGGTTTTTTCCCTTCTTTAGTTTGAGCAAGACAAACTTTCCACCAGAAGAGAGTTATTGATGTAGAACACTGGTTAAAACATGCCGCCCACATCCTAAGGTAGCATGAGTCACGGGGTTGTCTGTCATGCTGGCTAGCAAGGGAAATATTGCACTGTTCCAAATGAGCAGACCCATGAGCGAAGATTCTGACAAATGTGAAAGATAGTACAGGTGTCTGAGAAAGAAGGAAGGAAGGATTCTATTTCAGTAGGTAGTTTAGGGGAGCTATGTAATTTGATGGCTTTTGTGAGGTATTTGTGTTCCCCAAACAGGCTGGTTTCACCATGGTGACAGAAGAGCGGCAAAAGATAAATGAATGTTTCTATATCTTTGAGTTAGAGAGCAGGTTGGCCTGCCCTCCAGAAGACTCACACTTAAGTGTCGGCTCCATATTGCTCATCATGTAAGTTTATTTAAAATGCTCAATACTCCATTCATCATTCCTTCCCATGCCTGTAGTCCCTGTATATAAAGGAGATTCAAAAATATAAAACCATCAAGCTTTAATTTTGGGGTAGGACTACATTTTGGAAATTGAGTTCACTTGGGATTCCTTAATCTCAAAATCATAATTTATTGTATTGGGAGGAGTGTTACCCCAAAACGTGGGTGACTCAGGGGTTCACCCTTGACAGTACCTCCATACAAAGGTAGGAAATTACTAGCTCAAATTAGGCCTGCAAGAGGGGGGTAACCTAACCAGATCTTTGACACCATTGTTTACAGGGTCTCCTGCAGGGAAGAACCAGGCAGAGATTCAAAAATAAGCTAAAATGTTAGAAGTGTAGTCACACGCACAAGATTGGGAAGTCACGCACTCACAGAAGGCTAACCGAAGGAAAAAGGAGGAAAATTTGATAGAGAGGCTTCAAGGAGCGGGCGATATTTACTGATCCAGAAGGGCAGTGAAGTAGCAGCAATATGGCTTAGACTTCTGTCTAAGGACAGTACAATCAGGAAACAGTGACGTTCTGCAACCAATGTACTGCAAGATAGCTGATCAAAACTGGGAGGGTTTATACACAGTTTCTGTCTTAAGAGCATGGGGGTGAATGGCTCTCTGGCTAAGTAAACAATAAGAGTTTGCAGAGTGGACAATGAGGTCTGGAATGAGCTGATTGTTTTAGCATTCAGTGACAAAGGGGTTAATGGTTGTCCAATAGCTCAGTGTTTGTGGATGGGTCTGAGGATAATGAGATAGATTGTAGGAAAGAGGGTTGAGACAATCAGAAGTCTGGTGGGAATCTCCCGGTCACTATTGTTTAAGAAAGCAGAGTTGTTAAGGCTAGCAGCAGCCTATTATCGTTGGGGTTTCCTGGTGATTTCCCGACTATGACCTCACCATGCCCAGGAGGTGTTTTTCTGGCCTGAGTTCATAACACATGTTTGGCCAGCTTTCCTCTTGGGCAACCATAGCAAGGTATGCTTAATATTTTATATCAATGTCAGTGAATGCCAATTAAACCATAGCAAAGCATGGGGGTGTGCGGCTGCTAACAGGAGTACGGATGGTAAATGTTTGAGAATAATGAATCTGTACACTGAAGGGGGGACTTGCAAGTCTTCAAGGCAAGTATTGCTATCTTCTCAGCTTATTTAGGTATGAAGAACACCTGCGTAATGAAATTTCTCTGTAGGTATGAAAGCTCAGGATTGTTTCTTCTCACAGTGAAGATGCAATTTTTTTTGGTAGCAATACGGTTTATCAGCCACACCTCTGTCTGTCATATTCTTTGAATAAATTACCAGTTTTCTTCCTGATGTACCTATGTTTTGAATTTGTTTTCCAGATTTGCTTCACTGGTTGCAGTGTATATCACTGGAGGATTCCTTTACCAGCGTCTGGTGGTGGGAGCAAAAGGCATGGAGCAGTTTCCCCATTTTGCTTTCTGGCAAGATCTGGGCAATCTAGTGGCAGTAAGTAGTAAAGCAGTATGAAAGTGGCAACATGTTGCTCTTCCATGGTTTCAGTAAGGCCTCATATTCACAGGATTTTCCACAGAAAAGAACAGATGTGCTTACGTTGTGATACATGGTAATTTACCATGGTGGAAATGAGCAGCAGCATGCCACAACATTGTCCATGTTCCCTTGCCTCAACTGAAATATATTGTTGAGACTATGCACAGATAGGTTGCAGCAAACCTCAGGCCTGTTGTTCTTATGACAAGGCCTGCCTTTTCTCCTTGCTGACTGGTATGGCAGTTTCATCTCCCCCAGCTTGCTAAAGTGCCTTGCTACTCTATACAGCTCCGGTCTTCCCTAAAACACCACCCTTGTACATAAAGGGTAAAGCTTTTCCATTGTTACTTAGAGCTCCTTTGGAATTTATGGTAGCAGGGTTCTGCTTAATTATAATTACTGAGAATGATTCAGCTAAGTTCCAATTTTATTTAAAAATATACTAGAATTTTTATTAAAACAACAAACAGAATAAAGTATTAGTTTTGTATGTATGTCCAAGCTCAAACAGATCTTCAGAATGTGTTTTAACAGGTTCTTAAATCTTTACAACAGCATAAAAGCACAGATCTCATGCACACACAGGCCTCTGGCTACCCTTTTGTCCAAAGGCTCTATTCTCAAATCTAGATCACTCTCTTACCAGATTCAAAAGCAGGTTGATTTCTCTTCTGCCTCTCTTTCTCTCTAGGCTTTCTTTGAGAAAACACCCTCTCTCATTCAACGACCTGCCCCACCCCCTCCCTTGATTGATTGAGAACTTTATCTGGTTGAAGAACTGGCTCTCAGCCCTTTCTCCTAGGAGTCTGACTCCCTCTCAGTTCAGTGCCTACAATTTGTACCTTTTTTCCTGAAGCCTCCAACCCCTCCTTAACACTAAAAGTGGTGAGTTTCTCTCTGGAGTGGATATTCTGGTTGTCTAGCAACCTGTTGCTAGGCAACTTTCTACCACTCCCCCAGGACCTATCACAGTTCTCCTTTCCTCAGACATAGACTTGAGGAAGCATTCAGGACATTTTTTATGAAACAAGGAACACACAGGTTAAAATTAATCTCCAACACAATATATGCAGTATCTTCTATATTCTAAAGAGCTAATTGTTGTTCATTACTTGATAGGAAGAGTTACAGTCATGCCTTTAAATTATTCTGCAACGTGAAAATTCCCAGTATGGATCGCATTATTGTAGGCTAAAATTCCAATCATTCCTTGTGGCCTGATGTTAGTACGTTAACCTGTGCTTGCAGGATGGCTGTGATTTTGTGTGCCGGTCTAAACCACAAAATGAACCAGCTGCATATCGTGGAGTTGGTGATGATCAGCTTGGAGATGAGTCTGAAGAGCGAGACGACCATTTACTACCTATGTGATCAACCTACTTTCTTTGTGTAACCAGTCCTTCTTACCTCATCTTTCTGTCTTTTCTAGTTGTCCCCTTAAGCTGCTTGCTTTCACCAAAATTGCCCCATTCTTCCATTCATCTGATGTGAACGGGGCAAGGAGCAGGGCTTACGAATGCAAAGGTGTACTAATGAGCTTTGGAATAAGTGAACTGATCAGAACCTTGCATAGCAAAATGCTTACTTCACTGCCTGCACAGCCTCAAACTTTACATGAACTACAGACAAATTATTAGGAGTCTAATTGGAGAGATGGCGTAGCATGTCTCGTACACAGAAGAAGGGCAGGCCTAAATATGCAGGGAAATTAATACTACTAGAAGGGTTAGAGCATATTTCTATAGACTTTATTCTACAGAACACTGGATTTGTTTTTCAGTTGTACATTTTTATGTCTAAGAGCTTTTTCTTGCATGTTTTAATTATCCTCTGATGTGCTGTTGATATATCATCTCAAGAATCTCTATTTTCTTTTCTTAACTAAAGCCTGTATGAAATGTAAATTTGAGTTTTATTTGATCACTGGCAAAAGATTCTGCCAATAATGTGTATATTTTGTTAAAATGGCCAGAAGTGAAATGAAGGTGGAGATTATAGAAAAAAATTAAGGAAGTTTCTAGCAAAACAGCATGTGTTTCAGAGATATTTCCTGTGCTATCACTCCATTCTCTTTAAAAGCTTTAGTAACACAATGGGTGATTCAGCTTTGTCAGTATGATTGTGCAAAAAATCAAAGACAGATCCTCAATAGGAGTAGGACTTAACAAAGGCAGGAGAGATGAATCCAACTGACAAAGAACATGTCTTTTTGAGTTCATTGCTTCAAGCCTTTTGGACTCTGAAATAAATGAAATAAAGATAGGAAAGTGAAGCAGCAGATTGCTATCAAGATTTTTTAAATTTTTTTTGAAGAATTGTGAAAAATCTTTGCTACTACAGTGTGTCTCAAATATTACTGCTGTCTGCTCTTAGTGGATCAGATCTAATCTCTTTCTGTATTTGCTTTGACGAGATGGAACATACTAGTTCTGTACTTTAGGGGCGTGCTTGTAGGGACATGGGCTGGTGCATGTTGCACGGTTACCTTATAAAGAGATAAGAGCCACAGCAGGGGAGGGGGAAGCACTGTTGGTTATTAAAAGTGGACTAAGTTTGACTCCTGAATTCACTTGAATTTGCTAGAAACACCAGTAAACGGTTCTATTTGCTATCTTGTTGGGAGCTAGTCGTTTTAGTCAGGAATAAGTCTCTGGGTGTATGTAAGAGCCAGTCTTTCCTTTTCTAAGAGAACAGGTCCAAACTCTTTTGGTGAGATGGTACAGACTAATTTTGTAAACTCCTCCCTGATAGAAAATGGGTCACTGCTAGTGACACTTTTTTACAGTGGTGTTTAAGAGACTTTGCACAAAAGCATACAACTTTAAAAATAAAATGGCTTGAAAGCCCTGAATTCTGTGTTCTCAGTTAATCAGCAGTCTATAAATGGCAAAAGTATTTCTGGGAGCTGTCTTCATCAAATATTAAAACATGATAGCCATGTTTAAATATTTGAAAGGATATCATGTTGATGATGGAGCAAGCTTGTTTTCTGGTGCTCCGGAGACTAGGACACAGAGTAATAGATTAAACTACAGGAAAAGAAATTTCACCTAAACATGAGGAAGAATTTCCTGATGGTAAGAACTGTTCAACAGAGGAATGTGCTGCCTTGTAGTGTGGTGGAGTCACCTTCTTTGGAGGTTTTTAAAGAGAGGCTGGAGGCCCATTTGCTAGGAGTGCACTGAGTGTGTGTTCCTGCATGGCAGGGGGTTGTACTTGATAGCTGTTGTGGTCTCTTCCAACTCTATGATTTTGTGATTCATCTACAATGACTGGTAGATAAAAGCACTGTTATAGCACCAAGTCTAGTGCTGCAGTTATGTTGTGCTTGTGTTCTTTGGTCCCAGCTGTAAAAGCAGAGGAATCATTCAGAAATTAGAAATTATGTAAACAGCAGCTTCAGGCACATAGTTAAATCAAGTGAGATTTAAATGCCAATTTAAAACAGTTTCATTCAGTGAGTCTACTCTACTTGCAGATCAACAATTGGATGTAGGCCCAGTTTAACTTAAATAATGCTCTGACTGTCGAGGCATGGTTTTTGCTGTTTCAGATATAAACACTGATAGTAGCTTGCTGTGAACAAGGAATGTATTGCCCAATCATTCTCACATGCAGTTGGGAGTTCTTTTGTGATCATTTTTATCCTCCTTGAGACTCAGAAAGCCACACCGGCAATTATTTGCAGAACTGTGCAAGGTAGACATTTTCCCAACTTTCAACTAAACATACCACTTACTCAGTTTGTGGTATCTTTACCATAAACATGGCAGGGAACCACTTTTGCTCATTGCCTTTCTGAGGTGGTCTAGCACATCACAAGAAACAACAATTACTGGCCTGTTGCCTTGCCTCTGACAAGCTGGAATTTTCTTTAATTCCAGGTTGTGCTGATGTCCAAATGTGGCCAATAATGTAAACTTTCTTTTCAAGATGATATGTATGCAGTCCTCTCTCCACATTTGCCAGTTTGACCTCTGAGAATTTGATTATTTGCAAGGCTTCCGCTTCCTTTTCCTCAACTCTATTCCCTTGCAAGGCAAGGGAAATGACAGCGGGGGTGGGGGAAGACTCATGTGTGCCTTCCTTCTCCACATGCATGGAAGGAAGGCAGGCATGTGCAAAAGGCAAGGGACTGAGAGGGGGCACTCACTTGGGTGGGGGGAGTTTTTGTGGGTTTTTTACTTTTGCAAGCATTCTGTGCCAAACCCTCGCGAAAGTGAGTGGCCATTGTACTTTGAAAGAATATGCTTCAACTAAATGGGGAAAAAAATTCAGTACATTCTGATTAGAATCATGTTATAGACACAGACATATGTCAATATAATTATGTTTAACTTCCTTGTACAATGAGATATTCAGCACAGTGCTTTGGCCAGTTAGTTAGCCAGAGAAGAGTGCCTGGGAGACTTGCATCCTATCAGGTCTCCAGTACACTCACTAATTTTCTCTGCCAGCTGCAGAACTGCAGTAGGGTACTGCCTAGATTGTGCGCACACAGTAGACACAAAAGGAGAGGATGGAAGACAAGCTCTGTCATTACACTTGTGAATGCTACATTCTGTGAGTGTCAGAGGACCATGCCATCTGAATGGAAGCAACACTTCTGCAGCAGAAAGGAGTGTTTTTATCTTTCCAGGAGTTCATTTGGAATTTGGATTTGAAAGGCTGTAGGTAAAAAAAATTCTTCAAGGTTCATCCTATGAGGAAATACCTGCAGAAAAAGTGACAGTTTAGTTTTATGACTAAAAGCTCTATCTTCATTCACTATCATAGTGAATGATTGTACCAAGGATCTCCAAACAGAATGCTTGATGAGACAAATATTATAGCAGGACTGTTCTCTGGAATGCTGGAGCACAGGATGCTTTACTTAGAAAATGGTGGCTGTTCCATATGACACTGTTACGTTTCGTATCCATTTCCATCCTACTGCATGTTCTTTGGTGTGAACTGAGTTGAAAAAATAAGAGTCCTAACTCTAGAAGATACCTTCTGGCATCTTGCAGATTTCTTAACTTAGGTGCTACTATGCAATATATAATATTCATGACAATTGCCCACAAAACATCTGGAGTGGGAGTTAGAATCAAGCAGCTCTGCAAATGTTGCTGGCACTACAACTCCCAGCGGTTCTCACCACTAACTATCCTGCCTAGGGCTGTGGGAACCTGCAGTCTAGCAACATCTACAGAGCTACAAGGTTTTCATCTAAAGCTACAGGAAAGAAGCATTTCCACTTTGAAATTCCCTCAACTAGGAAGACTGTGCTTCCACAAAGGTCTCTTATAATTTATAAGCTAGCCTTTAGCCACATGTATTGCTTTTTAAGGCAAGATATGCTGAAGTAGTATTTGGAAGGGAAAGAACAGAGAAGGAAGTCCTCATCCAAGAGCCATGGCTGTCATTCCAACAGTTGTTACAAAGCTTTCTAAATCCAATAGAAAGTCATTCTTCAAAGGAGTGAAAAAGGAACTGGATATTGTCACTGATTTTACATCTTTCAGGCTTGTTCTGAAGCAGAATAATGGAAGTAACTATCCTGCTCTGAACTGATAGATACAGAAATTCAAAAACCACAAATTTGGATAGGCACCCAGATTACAAGAATGTTCAAGAAATATTAAAATAGGCTCTGAGTTACAGAAAATTTGTTTTTGTTCACCATTTCTTAACATTTCAGTAATGGATCACAGCAATAAAGCTTTCATTCAAAACTTCTAACAGACCTTAGTGAAAGTTCAGTGTTACTGCTCCATATATCAAGAAAGCTGATGATTAGAAGAACAATCAGACCACAGAAATACCAGCAACTTTGTTTTTGAAACTTTATTTTTTACTGAGGAAGAGAATAGTTGTATAATAAACAAAAATAAACAGGCTTTGATAGGAGATACAAACCTGAAAGAAGAAGCTTTTGTCCATATGCTCTCTCAGGGGGAGGGTAAAATACAAAACCGAATAAAGAAAACTTTTAGAAGCAAGATAGGAACAACTGGAGTTTCAGTACCCTTGGACTCTCCTTTGGATCTGGGATGGTATCTCCCAAACTAACAAGACAAACAAGTGGAAATATAAGATTTTTAAGAGAAATTCCTCCTGATGTCAAAGTCAAAGTGCTCATGTTTTTAGGGGAAGGTTTCCATGAGGCACGGAGAAGCTCCTATCTTTTTCAGTGATCCATGACACTTGCCCTTCAGTGTTCTATAGGAAGTCAGTTTGCTACTTACCTCCAATCAACATTGAGAATGGGAAAGGTGTCATTAAAAAACTTTAGCTATCTTCACTGTTCTGAACAGAATCCTTCCTCAGCAAGAGAAAACGTAAGTTGTTGGTATCCTCTGCCAAGTGAATCTGTGCAGACAAAGAAAATCCCATGGGAAGGACGATATAAACATCCAATAACTACTACTGAGAAGAAAAAGGGCTCTCTCTGCCCTTGCATTCAGAATCCTCAGCATAGAACTCTCTTTTTTCCATGTTACTCACAGGAACAAGTCACAGGCTAGAGAACTTGCAGCAACATGAGATGCTCTTGAAGAGATGTTTCAGGAACTCCAAGAACTGTTCCTCCCTATGTAGCACCAAGAGACAGGCTTTTATAAAAGCTCAGTTTCCATCCATTCCCTCCATGCTGAAACCTTGGGGCAGTAGTCCCAGCCTGGAGAGGGAACCATTCTGTCTTTCCATATTATTAGGTCTCTTTAAGAATGTTAATTTTAGCACAGATCTTGAGAGCAGGACCCAGCTTGATGTTCATGGCACTCATGAGATGCTCTTCTTTCAGTAGGAGCAGGGCCTGGCCATCAATCTCCTGAGTGCGAAACTCCTCTGCGATCTCCTGGCAACCTAAAGGATTAAAGCAAGAAAGAAATCCTCTGAGGTTTACTGGATAGCAGTATGTGTGAAAGGGATCTAGGAGTCTTCATAGACCACAAACTGAACACAAGACAGCAATGTGATGCGGCAGCTAAGAAAGCCAATGCAATTCTTGGCTGCATCAATAGGAGTATGGTGTCTAGATCGAGGGAGGTACTAGTACTACTCTACTCTGCTTTGGCTAGACCTCATTTTGAATACTGTGTCCAGTTCTGGGCACCCCAATTCAAAAAGGACGTGGTCAAGCTGGAGCAAGCCCAAAGGAGGGCGACCAAAATGGTGACAGGCCTGGAAGCCATGCCCTATGAGGATAGACTTAGAGAGCTGGGTATGTTTAGTCTGCAGAAGAGAAGGTTAAGAGGGGACATGATAGCCATGTTTAAATATCTGAAGGGATCCCATGTAGAGGAAGGAGAGGGCTTGTTTTCTGCTTCTCCAGCAACCAGGACGAGCAATGGATTCAAGCTGCAGGAAAGGAGATTCCACCTGAACCTCAGGAGGAATTTCTTAACAGTCAGGGCTGTCCGGCAGTGGAATATGCTGCCTCAGAGTGTAATGGAGTCTCCTTCCTTGGAGGTTTTTAAGCAGAGGCTAGATGGCCATCTGTCAGGAGTGCTTTGAGGGTGATCCTGCATGGCAGGGGGTTGGACTGGATGGCCCGTGTGGTCTCTTCCAACTCTACATTTCTATGATTCTATGATAACGGCAAGGAAGAAGCAGCTGTTCCACCCATTCCTTTGATGACATTTCAAAAGCATGAAAAGACACATAATTTGTTCCAAAATCCCCCCAAAGTACACTCCAGGGTGTGTGGAGGGCATTTTTCACCAAGTTTGAAGCCTCTCCTTCTTGGCCTCCCAGAGGTCAAAAAAACATTTTTTTGCTCTGACATACACCAAAATGTTCACTAGGGGGCAGGGGGTGCAGCTCCCTCATACTCTGCAGACCCCCAGGTCAATTTAGGCCCAGGAAAGGCCTTTTTTGAAACGTAAAACATGGCACAAATGCCCTTGTATGACCTGTACATACAGGTTATGCAGGGGCATAAATTTTTTTGTAGGAGCAGATGCAGCCCCTACAAGGTCTCCTGGAGGGCTAATGTAGCCTCCTATTCTTGCCCACCTCTAATCTATAATACGGTGTTTTCAGGTTCAAAATACTTCACGTACAAGTTCATTACTTCTCACAATGGCCTTTTAAATAAGTCCACATATTGGGATGAAGGGCTCTGAGAATAAAAATACCCACCTCAAACTTCGCAGGCAACAGGTCACATTTTTAGTCATATTAACATAGACAAGTAGTCACTATAACCTCCAACTTTATGCCTCCCAGGCCACAGACAATATTTAAGCCATTCAGTTCCTCCATATAATTAGACTGGTGTAAGGGGAGAGTGAGAACTTGCTCAAAGCTCCCTTCTGTTACAATTCAATCAGTGTAGGTAATATTGGACTAGACAGACCAATGGTCTGACTCAATATAAGGCAGGTATTTATATCCCTATCCTAAAGCATAGCTCCAGTGCCATCCAAGTTTTGGAACCCCAAGTGAGCAGAGATGTCATGGCCAATGCGCATGGTTCCACCCTCATACAAATTGGACAGGAAAACTGAATGCTCATGTGCTTCTGTCTGTTTCTGTGTGCCTGCAAGTTACTTACTACTTATGGCAATCCTAAGGCAAATGTATCATGGGGTTTTCTGGGGCTGAGAGTATGTGATGCACCCAAGGTCATCCAGTGGGTTTCCATGGCTGACGATGGAATCAAAACCCTGGTCTTGGGGTAGTAGTCCAATGCTCAAATCCCTAGACCATGCTGGCTCTCTATTACATTTCTAGAAACTAAAACCTAAATTTGTGTTCTCTGTTGGACAAGCAAAGGAGAAAGTGAGAGACTTGCCTTGTAGGGATGCAATAAACTCGTACACTTCCTCTACACTCCAGCGGCTGGGGTTGCTGGAGAGGAAGACTGGGTTGATGCCATGCAGGTCAGGGAGAGGTTGAGTCATGTTTGAGCTGGCAAGGTCCCGGTCTCCATGACTGGGCCTTACTGAAAGGGGTCCTGGAGATGTAGGGGACAGAGCTTCATCATAACTAGAATTATCAGACCCTCTACTTGAATCTTCTTGGCCCTGCAAAACCAAAACACCAGAAAATAGAGCAAGAAAAACTTGCTTCATGGGGGAAATAAAACCAATAATGCCCAAGAAATTAGTCATCATCATGTTGATCCATAAGAAAAATCTCAGAAGTCTACACTTTGGTAGTATCTTCACTATATTCACACAATAAAAAGCGAACTTCTGAATTTTGGAGATGACAGATGATACTACACAGTCCCACATCTGCTGTAATGCATTAGCTGTTAACTGGAAAGTCTCTTAGGAGCAGCTGCACTGCCTCTCGATAGCCAACTAAAAGCCATGCCTGAACAACAGGACTCAACCTGATACATGCCTGGTACAGTCTAAAGGAATTCCTGGGACATCTTAGCGGTGATGTAGAAGGAAATAGGTTATCAATCAATTTAATCAGTTTAATATGTTAAGGGCATTTCATGTTCAGTTACACTCCAAAATGGCAGGGAACTATAGCTATAAACGTCCATTCCCTGAGCAAGTATTTTATTAGGCAGTATACTACTGTACTACCCGGTAGCTAGAGAACTAAAGACTGCCACATGCCTCTGCCATATCAAACCCTCATAGCATCGTTTCCTGGGCACAGAAATGAAACAAGTGGATTTATATTCTCACCCTGTGACGTTTGCCCTGGATCTTGGCTCGAGCAATCTCTGAACTGCTGCGTCGAGGCCCACGTCTACGACGGGCATAATTTGCTTCCTGGAGCTCTTTCATTTTTTTCCTTTGCAAACGAAGTTGATGACTACAGCCCACATTGTACCTGGCATTAGGAGGAAAAAATGGAAAATAAAATCTTTTCCTTTCAGCCTGAAGCAAGGATCAATGGAGAACTCTTTTGCAAGCTCTATGATTTCAGACCTTTCCAAACGAAACAGCTGGGGGCGGAGCATGCTGTTGACTTCTACATGCTTGCATAAAGAGTAATTCCCAGGCCAACCATCTATTACCACCATTATACTCCCAGCAGAAAGCAGACACCACTTTTCAACTGTTTGACCATATTGGTGTCATTGGGCATGAGGAACCTCAGCTAGGAAATTTTGCCACAGCTTTAAAACTCTATTTTCAAGGATATAATGATCTATTAAAGTACTTGAAATTTATTAGGCATTATTCAGAAATACTTGGCTTGTAAGTTAATAACTTAGATGGACCTCCATGATCAAATCAGAAGCAACAAATTCAAAGTTACAGATCAACGTTCATATGAAACATGGTGTCTCAAATACGAAATAAGTTGATATTATCATTACCTCTTGGCACATGTTACAGAACAGAACCTCTTGGAACCACGGAACTGATTGGCTGGGCCATATTTTCCACAGAATTCACATTTCAGCATGTTCCCTTTCTTGTCTTGTTCTGAGGAAGTGAGAGAGAAGCAGAGACATGTCTAGTCAAGAAAATAATTTTACCAACTAGCTACAGCAGAATGCAAGCCTAAAGTCTGATGCTCGAGAACCAATGTATTCATTCCCCCACAGAAAGATTAAATAGCAAATGATGGAGAGTACCAAAGCCTCCCCAAAGGTAATTAACAAAATGTCCTTGCTCTCTCTCTTTTTCAATCTATTATATGATGTATGAAAAGGGGGCAAGACACTTGCAGGAGTCGGGGGCTACATTAACCTACCTCAAGCCTTACAATGCTACAGTCATCAACTTTGCATGTCATTCACCTCCCCACCTCAGATTGGCCACCATACCATCAGAGGCATCCATAGGGTGTAACTGGCCATACAGGGCCAATTCTAAAGGCTTGCTGGTCTGTTTATGCCCAAAGGGGCATTTTTTCAACAATTTTGATCCACCCCCACTACCACCCTAGCCTAAATTAAACCAACTTTGTCCCTAGAGGCTTCTGGGTGCACAATTTTTGTCTACAGTTTTAGGTAAAAAAAAGTCAGGTTTTACAGAATGATTCTGGACAGCTGCCTGTAGCCTATGGTAACGTATGCCCAGCTCCAGTGTGGCACATCCTAATGTCTCCACTAATGGCAAAGGTACAGATTAAATTCCTTACACTCATTTATCTCAGACATCCCTTCAAAAAAAGTAAACAAATCAAAAAATACCTCGGCTTGGCACTAGGCTACAGGCATGGAGCATAACGTAAACAGAGAGCCCAAAAGAGCCAATTGTTACTAGCACAGAAATAGCTCAATCCAAAATTACACATTTTCTTCCATATCTACAAAACCCACCAGTAAACACTCACCTCCTGTTACATTCCCCCCTCCTGGGGAGTTGCTAGCCTGATTCTCAATCTGCCTAGTGGGAGCCCCCACTTGAAGAGGTTTTTCAAACTCTTTTAGGAGCTGAGAGCAACCCACCTGAAGAAAGACACAAAGACAGCCTGCATCATCAAGTGACCTTATTCCAACAAATTCATTCTGAAATGGTCAGCACACTTGTACGTAAGCTATAAGGACATGAAATTTTGCCCAGTTTTCAACAAACACAAGCTTGGTTGGCAAACTACTCATGCAAGTAGGACAAAGACAGAAGGATAAGGACGCCTCTGCCCGGGGCACTCCAGGCTTCCACCCCTCTTACCGGGAAAGGCTCTGCCCCTTCCTGAATGACAAAGCCTTCTATGATATGTGTAAGAATCTGAGGCTTGACAATAGCTTGCGGAGGTTTGG